>JAKCPI010012029.1:0-27770 GCA_023213315.1 Euborellia annulipes | reverse complement strand
AGATACTCCGAATATACCCACCTTACCGTCGTTGTTGCGAGCCCAACGACCAGTAAATTAATTTAAATAATTGTAATTAAAACCACGAGTTAAATAAATTGTATGTAATAATTTTGTCTATTTCTTGATATTTCTATTATTAAGCGACTTTTCACGTTATAAACTATATTTTGTATTTAAAAAAAAAATATAATAATAATAAAATTGTCTGTTCTATCATATATTTGATCTTCTTCTGTCCTCGCCTGATTATTCCCCCGGTGCGGGGTCGGCGGACTAACATATAATTTGTTTATATTTATTATAAAATTAGGAAATTTTGGGGTTTTTTTTTTTGGTTAAGAACTCGAATTACCCCTGGGCAGTAGCACAGTGGTTGGAGTTCTCTTGCCTCTTGTGCTAGTGGGTCAGTAGTTCGCATGCGGTCTCATGCGACCACATTTGAATTGGATACAAATAGCCAACATAAAAAAAAAAGAATATAAAAAAAAGGACAAGAAAATCCAGAGAGTAGTCTATATTAATTTTTAAGTAGATTTGAAAGAATCACTCTCCCACTTGTCGAAAAAAAATCCTAGTGTAATGGTTGCACAGCACTTTCTCTCGAAAGTTGTGTTCTGTGTTTGTCACACCAGTTTTTTTTGTGTCGACATATATTTAGTACTGGTACACAAATTTAAAATTATAGAAAATATTTATACAGACAGACAGACCATATCGCGAAAACCTCTTTTTTTGGATTCAGGGGACCTCAAAACGTGTATATCCATCAAAATCTCGACATCGAATTTTTGGCATGAATCCAATACTTTCTCTTTCTATATATTAACATATATAGAAGTAAGAGAAAGTAAAAATTGATCTTATTATCAAATTCAATAATTTCTGAATATATTTTATAAATTTTAAAATAAGATATCATCAGAAATATTAATTCGACACCAAAAGATAATAATAATAATTTCAGAATTTAATTTAACCAAAATTTTGTAGTTATTTAGCTTAAGACGTTTAATTTAAGAGATCTTTTTCTGCTATTTAGACCCCGTCAATCGGTTGGTAGCCAATTGAATTGAAACAAACGGGATGCGAACCTCTGAATCCCTAACACAAGAGGCAAGAACCCTACTACTGTATTATGACCCACCCTACCGTCCCTATTTATTTAGTCGCCTGTGAACCCCTGAACCTCTAGAACAAGGGGGCAAGAACTCTACTCTACCAGGACTAGAGAGGTCAGGGATTATCTGGAGTTGATTTTTACGATAATTACACTACTCAATCTGGTTTCGTGAGATGGATAGGGGTCAATAATAATTTAATTTATTATCAGAGGTATTTATACAAATCTGATACTAAATTAAACTAGAAATATTATTTATTATTTCGGTGTCCATCTCACGAATCCCGACCAAGAATCAACTCTAGAAGATTCGATTTCGCCCTCTCTGCATCTTGAAATGGATAGATAATTAGAAGATCCTTACCTTAAAACCTTTTATCATGAATAAAAGTTAGAAGAAAACGCAGCCAAAATGTTTTATTTAAAAATATATTTTAACAGCTGAAGTTTCGGCTTTGGTCAAAGCCATCCTCGGTCATTATGTACATATATTTTGAATTGTATTTGGTATCAATTTAGTATATAACATCAGGGAAAAAAAGTCTTCAGTTCGAAAAAAACTTTTTCCTTCTTCTATCACCAATACAATATATTTATTTATTTTTTGTGCCTAATGTGATAATTGACTTAGGGCAGTACAATTTCATCTAATGTCAGCTGTTAAAATATATTTTTAAAGAAAAAATTTCGGCTGCGTTTTCTTCTAACTTTTATTCCTGATACAAATTCCACCAGCCATAAAAATACCCTTATACTAAAAACTTTTTATGTTGTTGCCGATGTTTTGAGAGCTAATGCTACACTCATCCTCAGGGCGCGCACTTATCCCTGACAATTTTGGATGTCCTGAGGATAAGCGAGAATTTTACCACCAGAGACCCAGAGGAGCTCTCGAAACGTCAATAAAGAAGAAATTAATGACTGAGTGATAATAAACAGCAACAGGTAGATTTAGGCAGCCAGCAAAGAACAAAAACCTTCGTCGACTTTTCGGGAACGTATTTCAGGACAATAAATTGTTCATGTTGTTTAGATTGATACATGAAGATGGGAGCGATGCGTTCCCGAAACGTCGACGATATTTAAATAAAATTTTTGTTTTTTGCTGACTGTCTACATCTACCTGTTCCTGTTAAATATAGTAGTTTTTTTCCCCGAGAAGTCTCCCCTTCTAATCTTCTAACGTTTTAATAAATCCTAAAAAAAACCGTCAAATTTAACGAGTTTTTCTAGAAACTTTGAGTTTTAAGGTATTTTTCTCGTTAGACCATAAATTTTCAATGTTCTTTGAGTGTTTTGATTAAAAGAGTGAGAAAAAGAAGAAAGAGAGTTGAATGCGAATGACTCACAGCTTGCTTGATTGGTGTATCTTGTCAAACAGAGTGAGGAGGAACAACAACAACAACAACAACAGCCAGGCAGTCAGTCACATACACTGTTGAAGATATAGATAGATAGATAGAGAGAGGTAAACACGAAGACTAGGTAAGCCGCCCGGGTTGCATGATTATACCGATCGCGATGTAAAAAGCAAATGCGATGCGGTTCGCAATGTTGATCCAACAGCAAAGCGATTGGTGATTCCCCCGCCAAGGTCGCATACATGGGGCGGACAGCCTCCCCCCCCCCATAAGATCATGTTCATGTCGATGACGCCCAGCGCCACTTTTACTTTAACCCCCCACCATTTCTTTCTATCTCTCTCTTCAAACGACCGGTTCCCAATAGATTCCTACCAAAATTTAGAGATTAAGGTCAAATATCGCCTTCTTTCACAATTGCATAATAATCAGAGCAAATTATGTTTTTTTGTGTTTAGCCTTGACTACTCTTACAAATCCACCATTTTTTTTTTGGGTGACCCTCTTTTTATAACTAGTAACATCATATGTTACTTCTCCCTTCCAATTCTCTTTTCGTTAAGTACCTTGAATATGCAAAATAGAAATAATTTTGAAGGCATAAAGATTATCCAACTCTTTGACTAAAGAACCCATAAAAATTACTCTCTGAAGATGGCGGATTTCCGAACACTCAAATTTCAAAGAAATTATCAAGTTTTTACTTTCTCTTACCTCTATACATATGTTAATATATAGAGAGAGAAAGTAATGGTTTCATGTCAAAAATTCGATGTCAATATTTTGATGGATATACACTTTTTGAGGTCCCCTGAATCCAAGAGTGGTTTTCGCGACATGGACTGTCTATCTGTCTGTGTGTCTGTGAACAAAATATCTCAAGTAAGAAAAAAGCTAGGAGGATGAAATTTTATATTTAAGTTAGGCACCCGCCCCTGGCCGGCCCACGCTTACTGCAATTTATTAAACATTTAATATTGAAATATCTTAAACATTTCTAAGTAAATTTAACACAAATCCATATCATTTTAATAAATAATTACAATTTAAATAAAACAAAGACAAAAATGTCAAAATTTTATTTTTATTAACGCCAAATTTCTAAAATTTTAAATTTCAGTTTTTCTCTGCTCTATTTTATTGGAAACTCTTATAAAAACAAAATTTTGTTTTGTAATTAATATCCAACAAAACATATCGAGATTATGTTGATTTGTCCCACAAATTGAATATCAATATTTTTGTCTTTATTTTATTTAAATTGTATTAAATTGATTAAAATGATTTGTATTTGTGTTAAATTTACTTAGAAATGTATAAGATATTTCATATTAAATGTTTCTTAAATTAGAGTATCACTAAGGTAGATTAGAACAGGTCTTCTTAAAAAGAAACAAAATGTTACGTTATTTTTTTTTTTTGATGCGAAGTGTAGATAGATATTTATAAAATACATAAAACAAAATAATATTTAGTGTGCAAAGAAAAATTGCGGCATATGATTAAAGAAAAGCGAGAATTCGCCGCAGTCATTTGATGGGTTTTTTATAAAAAATCTGGTGTGACTGGTTGCACAGTACACAACTCTTACCTTCGGTAATCAAAAGTTCTGTACTGTGCTTGTCACACCAGATTTTTTGTGTTGTCTGTGTTCAATTTTAAGCATGAAGGAATTGAGCTAGGAGGTTGAAATTTTATATTTAATTTAGTCACCCCTCTGCCGCGTGACACGAAGCTTTAAACAAAATCGGCCAAAGAGTACTACTAATACTTTACTGATGTAGTTTTTCAGTTTTTTTCGATTTTCTACAAAATTCGCTCCAACGATTTTGATTAAAATTCCAAAATCAATTATTTTTTAGATGATCTTTAAAATGTATATTCTAATTTTGCCATTGAAATCTTCTGAAGACCACTTTACTCTTGTACTCCATAGAAAAGATAGGAGAAATAGTTTCTATGGTAACAAAATATAAATATTTTCCCAAGGAGTATAAATTTTACATCTTGAAAATCGAATGTACCGTACTGTCGGAAACTAAATACATGTCAACACGAAAAACCTGGTGTGACAAGCACAGAGTACAACTTTCGATTACCGAAGGTAAGAGAAAGTTGTGTGCTGTGCGCCAGTCACACCAGATTTTTTATTTTCAGTTTGAGCCTTAGGGCAGAAGTCTCATTTCTTGTTTGAGGAGATCACTTCCCGTGTGAGACGATAAAAATTAGATGACCTCTTTGTGATTGAAATGAAATTTAAGAACTCAAATTCAAAACTCAAAAAAAAAGAGAGGGAAAATAACTTTCTCTTTATTCTCTAGCTACTGAATAATACAAGAAATTTAAAACAATTAGAGGGAATTTAATTATGTCAAGGTTAGGATGAGTTTGTCGTATCATCATCATCATCCTCATCATCAATTCCGGTTTTGATTTTTTTTTTTCTTTTTCTTTTTAATTTCAAATAACGTTGAACTGGATTGAATTAGAGAGAGAGAGAGAGAGACAGCCAATTAAATTAAAACTTGAAATCATCATCATCATCATCATATCCTTCCTTATATGAAAATAATAAGTAAAGATTTTTGCCAGGAAATTGTATTTCATTTTTTTACTTAGAAAAGAGAAATTTCTCCGATGTTTCGAGTTCTTCATCAGTAGGACGAGAATCTTTAAGTCACTATGAATCAACTCTCCTGGCGCGTAAAAAATAGTGGAAAAACACTTTGCTTCTTCTTAAATCTTAATGATACTGTAATTTATTAAACATTTAAAATGAAATATCTTATACATTTCTAAGTAAATTTAACACAAATCCATATCATTTTAATAAATACATAATTACAATTTAAATAAAATAAAGACAAATATGTCGAAATTTTTTTTATTAACGCCAAATTTCTAAAATTTTAAATTTAATCTTTCCATTTCAGTTTTTCTCTGTCTATTTTATTGGAAATTCTTATAAAAACAAAATTTGTAATTAATTTTGTTGATTTGACCTTTAAATTGAAAATCGACATATTTGTCTTTATTTTATTAAATTGATTTTTGATGAAAATGACGTCATTCGATTGTTAAAAAGTGGTTATTATCTTATTATATAGAGATTAAAATGATTTGCTCAGGGGCCCACATCTTGTGAGTACGTGGATGGCAACCACGAGCTGCCCGAGGTGGAACAGTTCTTTGTATGTCTGTCTCTTCCTTCCTTTTTCAACAGGCGTCAGACCTTGACGGGCCGGCCTGTCCTATTTCTTCTGGTCCCAAAAACGCATGATAGGGTCGAAGGGAAAAAGTGAGGTCCGCCGACCCCTTTTTTCGGGAATAAGACGAGGACAGAAGAAGAGCTTTTCATAAAATTATTCGTTCGTGAAAATTTCTTGATAATTGACGAAATTATAAGCAAAACAGTTTTCAAAGTCGGTTGCTCAGGGGGTCACATCTTGTGGGTACGTGGATGGCGACCACGAGCTGCCCTAGCTGGGGCTACTGGCAGTACTTCTGTGCTTTGCATGTCAGTCTCTTTCCTTCTATATTTTCAACAGGGGTCAGGCCGGCCTGCTCTATTCCTTCCCGGTCGTAAAAACCCCCACCCCCTCCGCCGACCCCGCACCGCCGGAATAATCAGGCGTGGAAAGAAAGAAGAAGATTAAAATGATATGGATTTGTGTTAAATTTACTTAGAAATGTATAAGATATTTCATATTAAATGTTTAATAAATTACAGTACTTAAGATACAGTAGATTACAACAGGTCTTCTTAAGAAGAAACAACTGTTCCATTTTTTTTGACACGCAGGGAGTGGTATATATAATTTGCATTAGTAGATATATGTAATGATACTCATCAGGTTGGAAATTTTGCAATTGGGCCCTGAAGATGACCTCTATCGAGACCGAAACTTCTAACCAATAAAATACCTAAAGAAAAAAAAAAAGTAAACATTTATAATAAAATCATAGTCAAATTCCACTTCTTTTCTAATAAATGTCAGGTGTAGTTAATCTACTTTTGAATAATCTCTAAAACTCTGGAATTAATGTCTTGATAACTAGATCCTTTTTTTTTTAATCTTAAATTAATATAAAAAAAAGAAAGAAAATTCCTATAAAATTCCTCTCTTAAAAAAAGTTTCATTTTTTTTTTTTTTATTTTGGATCGCAAGGAATTTTTTTGAAATATAATTAAAAAATAAATATTTATTTATCTTCTTTTCAAATTTTCTAAATTGAATTTTTTTAATTTTTTAGATGCTTTTTTTTACCATTATAGAATTTACTAGGTATAGGGAGTTCCTAAATAGAGAGCGAAAAAAAAAACATATTGTATTTTAAGGTTATAGCAGTTTATATACTGCCCGTCAAAAGAGTGGAACAACACTTTGTTTCTTCTTCAAAAGACCTGTTCTAATCTACCTTAATGATACTCTAATTTAAGAAACATTTAATATGAAATATCTTATACATTTCTAAGTAGGCTATAATAAAAAAATTTCGACATTTTTGTCTTTGTTCTATTTAAATTTTAATTATTTATTAAAATGATATGGATTTGTGTTAAATTTACTTAGAAATGTTTAGGATATTTTATATTAAATGTTTAATAAATTACAGTTTCATTAAGATAGATTAGAACAGGTGTTTTAACAAGAAACAAAGTGTTACGTTATTTTTGACGGGGAGTGTATTTTATAAATATCAATGTTTTGTTTTATTCTCAATTTTTTAAAAACCCTTATCGGTTAATAAATGTTTTTTTAGGGTGGGCCGAAAAAATTTGTTTTCAGCGGTTACCCCCTGAATTTGAAGTATTACATGCAAAAACATATTCTAGTACCAGAAAACTTGTTTCAAACAATATCTAGAGGGCGCGCGAGGTGCTCAAAAACCACCATTTTTAGCCTTTTTTTAAATTATCGATTATTAGCCATTCAAACTTTATCGCCCTTTGGATATTTTTTGGCCCAGAACAATACTAAATAAATGAGTATAAGTTAGTTAAATAGTTCAATAGTTAAATAGTTAGTTAAATAATAAATAAGTTAATTAGGGGGGTTTTAGGCCTTTTCAGTACATAAAAACAACACAATTTTTAAAAAATTATATTTATTTCTAAAAGGTTAACGTTTTTTTTTTTACATTAAATGAAGGAGACAGGATGTCACAGCGAACTCTTGCTGAAGGTGAGTGTATATATATATAAATTAAAAACTGTGTTTTAATCTATCAAATTTATTTTCAGAGTATTGGTCACGAGTATTGGTAACGTTTTTTAATAAATAAGTTAGTTATACTGCCGAAGTCATATCACTAACGTTTACATAATAAATAATTACTAAAAGTTGACATTTTTGCTATTTTTCAGTATTTTACACAATTTATCGATAAAAACGGTTAATTGAAACATGGAAATTCGACATTAATGATATATACACATGGATGTAAGAAATAGTCTTTTAATTGAATTGTATATCATTAATGTCGAATTTCCATGTCTCAATTAACCGTTTTTATCGATAAATTGTGTAAAAAACTGAAAAATGGCAAAAATGTCAACTTTTAGTAATTATTTATTATGTAAACTTTAGGGATATGACTTCGGCAGTATAACTAACTTATTTAGTATTGTTCTGGGCCAAAAATATCAGGGCGATAAAGTTTGACATGGCTAATAATCGATAATTTAAAATAAGGCTAAAAATGGTGGTTTTTGACCACCTCGCGCGGCCTCTAGATATTGTTTGAAAGAAGTTTTCTGGTACTAGAATATGGTTTTTTTATAGATCTGAGGAAATCTTTTTCTAGCGCAATAATTGTGATGACGTACTCTATTTCATATTATACGAGAAAGCGAGTGTGGAACCCATCAAAAGCGGGCGCCGCGGCTAGTATACAAAATAAATTAACGACCGATCTTTTGGCCAGAAGATTTATTCATTTTTTTGTCTCTATGCTAATAAATTTAAAACAAAAAATTAATTATTAATGATTATTACGTAGCTTTAATAAGAGATATGAATTCTAGCCGTGAAGCTTCATGTACAAGAAAGGAGGTGTGTAATTACACTTGCAAACTCTACCTAATAACTGCTGTTACTTTTTAAATACAAGCTTTCCTTTTATGTTATCTCGAAATTATTTTTTTATAAAAATTTAATTTTCTATTTAAATAGGTGTTTTAATAATGAAAAAGAGTGTGGCGTTGAATTTGAATTTAGATAAGCTCGTTCGCTATATAAGTGCAGATATTATTATTAAACAGCTATTATAAAAGCCCTCTCTATATATGGATGTAAATTAAGGCAAAACCTGACATGACGTCAGATGTCAAAATACTAATTAGACACATTTCATATAGGACGTTTTTTTTTTTTTTAATTATCAAGAATTTGAAATAAATTAGAGAAAATTAAAAATTATTATATATGATTAATTATTAAATAATAATTGTGAGATTTGATTTTAACTTTTTTACTTTCTCTTACCTATGTATATATGTTAATATATTGAGAAAGTATTGGATTCATGTCAAAAATTCGATGTCGAGATTTTGATGGATATATACGTTTTGAGGTCCCCTGAATAAAAAAAAGTGGTTTTCGCGACTTTAACTGTTTGTGTGTGTGTCTGTGAACAAAATAGAACGAAAATAGTCCAGTCAATATCGACATTTAAATCGCAAATCGTAAAATATTGATGCATTTTTGGTATGTTTTTTGGGCCCCTTAGGGGAGTGTGAAACTACATTTTGCAAGCAAAAAAAAGTTGTGTTTCCCGCGTAATACGAGAAAAACTGCGTAATTTTCGTACTTTTTTCAGTTTTTGCAGTTTAATTCAAAAACTATGGACTTTTTGACATTAGTTGTTATTATCATTTTTAAAGTAGATTAAATTTCAAACAATTGAAGCCAAACCACAGCTCCGTAAGTATAATAGTTTTTGAGATATGATGATTGAAATATGAGCATGGTTTTCAGAAATGTTACAATTTTCTATTTTACTTATGTTTTAAGCCAAATATCGGCATAACCGCTCATGCTTAGAGAAAAATTGTGAGAAATTGCGTTTTAGCACATTTAATTACCTTTCATTTAAGCGCAAAACGGGGTCATTAACTTTGATAGTTCTCCTGTAATTTAAAAAAAAACAAAAATTCCAATAATACAAGTTTTAAATTACCCTACATGGAATTTCATCATATCTTAAAAACTATTATACTTACGGAGCTGTGGTTTGGCTTCAATTGTTTGAAATTTAATATAGCTTAAAAATGATAATAACAACCAATGTCAAAAAGCCCATAGTTTTTGAATTAAACTGCAAAAACTGAAAAATGTTCGAAAATTTTGAAGTTTTTCTCGTATTACGCGGAAAGCACAACTTTTTTTTGCTTGCAAAATGTGGTTTCACACTTTCCTAAGGGGTTCAAATAACATACCAAAAATGCAGAAATACTTTACGTTTTGCGATTTAAGGCCTTTTTTTTGTCTTTATTGACTGGCCTAAATGCGCTAGAAAGTTGAGATTTTATATTTAAGTTAGGTACACCCATGAGACGTGGCACGAATATTTTGAACAAAATCAACCAAAGAGTACTAGTACTTTACTGATGTACTTTTTCAGTTTTTTTCGATTATCTCTAAATTCGTCCCAACAATTTTTTTTTTAATTCATAAATCAATTAATTTTTTAGATTCTCTTTAAAATGTATATTCTCATTTTGTGATTGAAATCTTCTGAAGTCCACTTTACTCTTGTACTCCATAGAAAAGATAGGAGAAATGGTTGCCATGGTATCAATATTTTCACATATAAATTTTACATCTTGAAAATCGAATGTACCGTACTAAATACATGTCGACACAAAAAATCTGGTGAGACAAGCACAGTACACAACTTTCGATTAACGATGGTAGAGAAGTTGTCTGCTGTGCGCCAGTCACACCAGATTTTTGAGGCAAAAAAATTAACCGCTGCAGTAGAAAGGCAATTAACCAATTAATAAAAAATTAATTAAATCTCACAAATTTCATTCTATAAAAATAAAAAAAAAAGGTAATTATATTTTTACATATTAGGTGGCGCTGAGGATAAAAAATAAAAATAAAATGAGGAATTTGATAATTGTATGTGTATATAAATTAACTATATTTTATTACTGAATACACTTTAGTGATTATTTAGCTTGGGATATTTCAAAAGATTTCTTAAAAGAAACATCTCAAAAGCAAAAGTAAGTATTTTGACTATTCTTATTGTTCACGTGACATAAAATAAATGCAAAGACGGGATATGAACCTCTGACCCATAGCACAAGAGACAAGAACTCTACTACTGTGCTCCAGGGGTTTGCTCGTTTTTTATAGGTAACCTCACACCCATTTCACTTTTTTCATTAACGTTTAAATAATAAAAAAATCTGGTGTGACTGGCGGCGCACGGTGCACAACTTTCTCTTACCGAATGTTGTGTGCTTACAAGGGTAGTGCATAACCTTCATAACACCGATTTGAACGAAAGATTTTTTATGTGTAGTACTTAATAAAAAAAAACAAATTCTGTTAAAGTGAGAGAACACACTACTCAACGGTTCGTCTAAAAAAAAAAACTGTTAAAGTTTTTGCCAGCATATCTTAAGCCGTTGCTAATAATAACAAATCAAAAACCCATTGTGGCTAGATTAGTAGCGTTCATTCTTTGAAAACATGAAATCCCGAGTTCGAATCTCGTCCTTTCGAATCTCGCCCTGTAACTATTTTTTTTTTTTTTTTGTGTAATTTATATTGTCTGGATTTCTATAAGAACAAACAAGTTCTTATTATTTCACATTTTGTGATTTTCTAATAGCAATTCCAACAAGGTTTTTTTTTTATTAGGAGAATTTTTAATTATAGACCACATTTTTGTATTAAATATTTATCAAAAATATATAATTACTGTACAACGTTTCAACTGCTTATTCTGCAGCCGTTATCAAGCACTGTGCACTTGCTCCGACTCAAGTGAACTAACTGTCATGTCCGTTGATTGCCTCTTTATATACAGCGACGTCAGCGCCATCTGTAGGCATTCCTGTGAAGTTAGATTCAAAGCTTTCCCGCCATTTTTACTCATTTCCATGAAGTCAGTCACATTTTTCAAAGCAAGTGTTTACATAAAAAGCATGATGTTACAATAAGTTTTCTTAGTTTGATTTTTACATAGATGTTAAAAAATATTATTGTTATATAGTTATATTGTTATAGGTTTTTTTTTTGTCCTCAATATACCTCGTTTTTAAAAAAATCGAATTATAATAATCAGGACTACGCCATTTTTCAAGAATATTTTTTAATATTAATAAATAAATAAAAAGTTTTTTTTTTAATTATTGGGTCAATAATTATTGGCTTTTAATTTTCTCGTCTAATATAATTCATGTTTACAAAGAATGAATACAACTAATCTAGCCACAATAGCTTTTTGATTTGTTATTATTAGCAACGGCTTAAGACATGCTGGCAAAATCTTTAACATTTTTTTTTAGACAAACAGTTGAGTAGTGCGCTCTTTCGCTTTAACAGAATTTGTTTTTCATTAAGTACTACACATAAAAAAGTTTTCGTTCAAATCGGTGTTATGAAGGTTATGTACTCCCTTGTTAGTTGCTCTTAGCACTTTAGTTCCAAACTTGACCACGCGATGGCGCTGAGCTTCCACATCAGTAAAGTGTACTTCAAACGATTTCCACGAAAAATTTCACTGATATACTTTTTAAAGAGCATCTAAAACATAGTTAATTTATGAATTTTAAACAAAATCGTTGCAGCGAATTTTGAGAAAATCGAAAAAAACTGAAAAAGTACATCAGTAAAGTACTAGAACTTTTTAGCCGATTTTGTTCAAAAGCTTATTTTCACCCCTTAGGGAGGTGTCTAACTTAATTATAAAATTTCAACTTCATAGCTCTTATAGTTCCTGAGATATTTTGTTCACAGACAGACAGACAGACCATGTCGCAAAAACCACTTTTTTGGATTCAGGAGACCTCAAAACGTGTATATCCATCAAAATCTTGACATCGGAATTTTTGACATGAAAGTAAAAAAAATGAGAGATTCCATTAAACATAATTTTAGTTTTTTGATGACAAAATAAATGCAGTAATATATTATTTTCATAGGTGAATAAATATACATATTATTTAATAAGAAAGTAAGAAGAAATGTGCATTGATTTATGTCCGTATAAAATGAAAGAAACGAGACAGAAATGTGCAAAAAGATTTATTTTTTATGATTGTCGTAGTTGAAAAATTAATTTATTCACCCATAAATAAAATTTGTCATTAAAATATGGTGGGACTGACTGGTCGCACAGCACACAACTTTCTCTTACATTGAAAGTTGTGTTCTGTGCTTATCACAGCAGATTTTTTATGTCCTCTCCGCTGATATTTTAGAATACAAAATGTACATTTTACAAACCTTGGCAAAATATTTATATTTTGTTACTAAAGTATATGAATAAATTCAAGGCATCAGTATCCGAAAAGGGTTTAAAAAAAAAAAAAATTTAATACTCTATAATTTAACGAATCTTTCTATTATTTGTGTTCAATTCATGTTTGTAGTTTCAATAGCATCCAATAGATGGCAGAGTGAATATGAGATGTTTTAGAGAGACTGACTTGTTCGCTGCGTTATTATAAATGAGTTAATATACGTATGTAACTAAGCATAAATAATACTAAATAGTAATAATGGAATAACGTTAGTTATAATGGAATAACGTGTTATAATTCTTCTTATAAAAGACTTATTATAATCTATCTTAATGATACTGAAATTTATTAAACATTAGAGATGGGCAAAATCGTTCTTTTTGAAGAACGGGTCGTTCGCCGTTCGACCTCTGAAACGACCTGTTCATCGTTCTTTTTTCACTGTCTCTGACCCCCCCCCCCCGTCTCATTAAGGACGAATGTTTTTTTTTTTTTAACATTCACACTTTTTCCCCACAGATTTTTCGGCAACTTTGGCTATATAAATAAGACTTGACGATAACCGTTATTTATGAATCTATCAATATTGGGGTCCAGGCATTTCTATTTAAGCCATCTGGTATCCAAATGGCTTAAATAAAATCATCGGACTGCCTGGGGTCTGAACTAGACATGGGTCGATACGCGATTTTGCTGTACCAGGTACTCGCTGTTACAGGTACTTGTTCGTACCCGATATTTTTACCAGATATTTTTGTACCCGATACAGATTTCACTCAGCAACGCTAACTTCACATAAATACAAGTAACAGATTCGATACGTAGTAGTAGTAGTAATTTTCTTGGTCTCCAACCGTTGGTAATTTAGCCACAAATCTGATTTGATACTTCGATCATTGTGAAGCTATCAATAAGAACTTGCTTAACTTGAAAAAAGAATAAACATGAAACTATTAAAATATACTTTAGTAATATACAAGGTGTACTTTTATTTTAAAAATTGTATTTATAATTTAAAAAAATAATTTTTCAAAGTCAAATAAATAAAGAGTATCCCAAATGAAATGTCATTTTACTAGAGACTAAATTAACATTTTTCAAAGTTTTGTTTCCCCTGTATTTATAAATATTCTTGACTTGAAAAATCAAAAACTCATAATTATTCATTACTAAAGAGTTTTCCAAACTGACTGAACTGATTTTAATGTCTCTAAATTTAAAATGTCATGTTATATACTGCACTAGAAAAATAATTAACAAATTTCTTTACTAGCGAAAGAAATTTAATTTATTGAAGTTCATTATGTTTTTAAATTCACAGTTACTTGTATTTTTACTTTTTTACTTTCTCGTACCCTATATATGAAATATATAGGAGAGAAAGTATTGCGATCATGTCAAAAATTCGATGTCGAGATTTTGATGGATATACATGTTTTGAGGTCCCCTGAGTCCAAGAGAAGAGACGGGGCGGGGCGTCGCGAGTTGAGGGAGGGTTGCAAGAGAGAAGGAATAAGAGAACAGGCGAAACGAAAACTGTATCGGGTAAAGACGCTCTAAAGTGAAAGGAAAGTATTTGATCAATGCGCAAGCGCGAGAAACCCAGTACGAGTCTAGTGGAGTGTGCCTGAGTAGCTGTTACTCAAATACCTGATATTTTTTGCTCGCACCCATTATGACTATCTGTTACTTTTTCATACCTGATACAAAATATCAGATTGATACAGTATCACCCATGTCTAGTCTGAACCCGCGACGTTTGGTATAGAAGGTGGGCACGCTACCAACAACACCAAGTCCGTGGGCATGAAGCAGGTTAATTTACATACTTTTTTGTTGAAAAAATATTCAATTTTATTTTAATATGTCAAGTTGGATATTTACTAGCCCACAGACTTAATAAAAATATTCTGATATAAAATGAATATAAATAATGTAATAAGAAAAAAAATTAACGATTAGATATAATAATTTTATGAAAAATATTAATACCTTTTAAGGTTGTTCGGATAGTACCTCGTAAGTCATAATAGAATCTAAATTTTTTTTTAAATAAAATTAAAAATTTGAATGCCAAAATTCCTTATTATAATTTAGCCGTAAAATGGAAAAAAAATGTAACTGACATAGAGAAAAGACACAAATGTTATGCGACGTTGCCAGGCTGGTCTGACTCTCGAGAATTCATTATTTTTAAATATTGGCGACTGTCATTTTGGAGAATTTTTTGACTTTCTTGTTAAAATATCTTTAAAAGCGTTGGGCAGAAACTTTTGATTTTATGTTTAACGTATTCCTCGGAAGTGAATTAATAAAATGTAAGTTTTTTGTTTTTGTATCTATTGCAGAGGTGGCTATTTAATTCAATATGTGTGCGTTTCGTCAATATTCCCCATAGGCTACATGTTAAATTTCAATTTTTTTAAAATTAATTACACGATAACCCTGCGTCAGATCTGCTTCAAAATTTTATTTTATACGTATTTGATAGTGATTAATAACATATTAAAAAATTAGCTTTTAATCTGATAAAGTGCTTTAATGTCCGAACAACCTTAAGTTGCTAAATTCACAAAATTCACCTTATAGCTAATTATATATGAAAAAAAAACTCATTTCTTTTTAACTTGAAGGTTAAGCGTGTTCATGTTTACCCTATAGATGATTTGCTATCCTCCAGATAAGATTGCAAGTTAGCTAGAAGTGAAAAAGATAAATATGATGACGAATTTTACCCTTTTAGATTCTCGATAAATTTTTTGTGACCACAAAACGTGTATTTCCATAAAAAAAAATGCAATGTATGATACGTAATTAATTGGAAGTTGCGATTCAAATTCAAATTTATTACACATTTCGACGATATTCTTAAATGAATCCCCCCCAAAAAAAAAGAGCAAGTGTCTGTCTGTTCTCTCCACTCTATTTTATTACGACATAAAAAGTTTGACAATTCTAATTAAAACTTAAAAAATCACTTTCAATTGATTTTTATCATAAATGAAATACATTTTAACTAACTAACCCAACAAGTTTATATCCTCTCTCTCTGAATTTCTTCTTTTTATACTAGTTTTATCTTTTTTGATTCAAGGCTATTGACCTGAGTTGTTGTCATCTCAGTCTTTTATGGTACAGTGGCTTTTTAATTTGCTCTCATGGCTACTCAAGTTTTTTCTGCATCGAAGGCCCTTTAAGCCCTGCTAATTCAATAGAAACTAGCCGCGCCGCCCGCCTGTGGCAGCCCATCGCCTTTTCTTAATTATGAAAAGAAAATTATTATTACTACGTATTCCAATCCAGTGCCTTGCTTGAGGATTTGTTTACATTCATAGAATACACAAATGAAAAGAATACTTAAATATTTCTCTATACATTTCCTATGGGAGAAATTGTAACTTTAGGAATTAATAACTCAAAAAGTTTTAAGAATTTCGGGGCCCGGGTATTTTTCCGAGACTCTCCATAACGTCCTCTATAAGACTGCAAAATTTCGTTTCAAAATTCCAACGGGAAGTTGGTCAAACAGCGTGATAGACGGACAGACGGACACTCCGCTATAATTATATATAGATATTAGCATGAGACGGAATGTGAATCAATAAAATAAAATATGGGGCAAGAACTCTACCTCTGTGCTACGCCTGGGGCCATCTATCTGAGTTTCTGTCGTGCTTCAGCACAACGATGTGGGTGTTTTCTTGGATTGATCCGATTTTCCTTTTCTACTAGTCGAGTAGATTTATAGAATTTTTATTTGGCCTATTTTTAAGAGAAGAATATCTCCTTCTAGTTCATAAAATGGTCATTTGTTTTCATGTGGATTGCGTGTCAAAAAAAAAAAACGTAACATTTTCTTTCCACTGTTCTAATCTACCTTACAAGTTAATGATACTCTTATTTAAAAAAAAATGTTCATTTCTAAGTAAATTTAACACAAATACAAAATCATTTTAAACAATTTAATACAATTTAAATAAAATAAAGACAAATATGTCGAGTTTTCAATTTGAGGGACAAATCCTGGCGCTGTCTAATGTCGATACTCTGCAGTTATAGTACTTTATTTTTATTTTAAGTATTTGTACACAAACAGGGGCTGAACAAGCCCTATGTACATCTTAATTTTAGATAGATAAATAGAAATCAATATAATCTCGATCTATGTTTAGTAGGAATTTCGAAATTTCCAATAAAATAGACAAGAAAAACTAAAATGGAAAGATTATTTTAAATTTTGGCGAAATTTCGACATTTTTGTCTTTGTTTTATTTAAATTGTATTTATTTATTAAAATGATATGGATTTGTGTTAATTTACTTAGAAATGTATAAGATATTTCACATTAAATGTTTCTTAAATAAGAATATTATTAAGGTAGATTAGAACAGGTCTTTTTAAGTAGAAACAAAGTGTTACGTTTGTTTGTTTTTTTTTTTTTTTGAAGCGCAGTCTATTTATAATATCACATCCGACAAAGAATTTAATGGATAAGTGATAAAATTGTTTTTAAAAAAATTTAAATTTGAAAACCACTACTACTAGGTAGAGGAATGAAGATACATATTGTCATAACTGTCAGTTTTACCATCTATATATATATCAGACATTAGGTAAAATTCTACTTCCGGTTGACGTATTAACACTAATAGTTGATACAAATCAAGATATTGACGCATTTGTAGATTATACGAGAAAGTCTAGGCGAAGTCAAGTTGTTTAGTCATTTAAATCAACAAAATTTTTCTTTTAAAGTGTTTAATTTTTGGTTAAAACTAATAAAATAATAAGTTAATAGTTTCCGAGAGAGATTTCCCGTTTAAATAGTCAAGTGACACTTCCTGTTTAAAAAAGAGACACAATGTCTATTTAATTTCATAAAATTTGCACCTTTTTTTATTGTGAATTTTTCCAAGAAGATTTTTATATTATTCGTATTTTGTGTATGGAAGAAATATTGAGAGAATAAAGAAGAGAAAGGATTGAGGATTCTTGAGTGAGTAGCCACGTGGATGGCGATCAGCTAAGGCTGGCATTTCCTTTGATTCCAATTCATATAAATATCTGACTTATTATCCTCATTTTATTTAAAAAATAATACACTGTGCGTCAAACAAACTGGAACACTATTTCTTCTTGAGAAGACCTATTCTAAACTACCTTAACGATACTCTAATTTATTAAACATTTAATATGAAATATCTTATACATTCCTAAGTAAATTTAACACAAATCCATATCATTTTAATCAATTTAATACAATTTAAATAAAACAAAGACAAAAATGTCGAATTTCAATTTCAATATGTTTAGTTTTTTTTTTTTTTTTTTTTAAACATTCACACTTTTTTCTCATTCACACACACATTCACACAGTCTTTTCGGCAACTTAGGCCTTTTAAGACTTACGATAACCGTTGTATAAATAATTATATTTATTGGGGGTCCAGGCATTCTGTATTTGGTATCCAAATGGCTTAAATAAAATCATCGGACTGCCTGGGATCCGAACCCGCGACGTTTGGTATACGAGGTTAGCACGCTAACCTCTACACCAAGCTCCGAGGGCGATATATTTAGTTGGATATTAATTATATATATAACGATGACAATAAGTGAAGTGGCTGTTGTATATCAACAATAGAAGAGGGAGCGGGCAGCCAGGAAGGAAGCCTCTACGAAATGAAACTCAAGAGTAGTGGATTTTTTTTTTTTTTTTTTTTTTTTTTCCTTTTTTTGACAGTTTCGGCTATAATTAAATATCGCCATCCTCAGTCCATTTTCGAGCTGTAAGCATTGTACAATTTTTGTAATATTAAAATTATAAACATTCATATATACAAGAAAATTATTTTTCAACATACAGTATGCACTCAAATGCCAACGCATTGAGTCAAATGTAGAGTTGTCAATAGGTGGATATTAATATACATAAACTGCTTGTACATATATCCCAAGCAATGCTAAGAGCTTTTTATATACGATACATTCAGCTCCAGTGACAAAATTGTTCTAGTTTATTATTTTTTAAAATTATATTAACATTTCGATATTAATTAAAAATTCAACCAGTGACCTCTTAAGAACGGTCAATGTCACATTAAAATGTTTTTGTTTTCACAAATAAAGAGGTAATCCCGGTCAAGCAACTCCTATAGACGGGATATTAAGGCGACGACCCGCGTTGAAATAAAATAAAAAATATATACCATCTAGTTATTATAAAATTATATATTTATTTAAAAATTTAAAAAATATTTTTAATATTATTTATTGATACCCAGACAGCCTGGAATATTCCAGCAATATTGCAGAAATATTGCGAATCTTGCTTAAATTGCCAATATTGCAGGAATATTGCATCAATATTGCAAATCTTGCAAAATATTGGCAACATTGCTGCAATATTGCAGCGGCAATATTCCAAGCTAGGAATATTGCAGCAACATTGGAGCAATATTGTTGCAATATTCCTATGTCCGCCTTTTTGGAACATTGCAGTAATATTGCGGCAATATTGCTGGAATGTTGCTGTCTGAGCTGCAATATTGCATCAATGTTGCTGCAATATTTTCAATATTGAGCAAGATTGGCCATATTTCTGCAATATTGCTGCAATATTCCAGGCTGTCTGGGTATTAACCATTACACACACAACTTGTCATGGAGACCACTGAGGAAGGAGACATAAAAGTTACTGAGTCCCACACAGTCGGTTTGATAATTTATAGCTCTGTCACCCAATGCCCTTATAAAGCATTTTTCCACAAATAATCTCTTGCTTGTATTATTTACTTGCAATAAGACTTCGGGATTGTCAATGTCAAAAGTATGTTTATTTTCCAAGGCATGGGAATCCACTACTCTTGAGTTTCATTTCGTAGAGGCTTCCTTCCTGGCTGCCCGCTCCCTCTTCTATTGTTGAATTATATATATATTTTTTTTTTAAATTTATTTAAGGTATTTTCGACAACGGAGGCCATTTAGACCCCGTTTCTATTTATTTCAATTTTTTGGTAGCCAATTAAATTGAAATAAATTGTCGAGACCCGCGACCCTTGGTGCAGAAAGCCAGCAAACTAACCTCTACACCAGGGGTGGGCAAATACTTTTAAGCGCGGGCCAAAATGAAATTTTCAAAATGTCTCCCGGGCCGGAGGTCTATACCGCGTACGCTTTCCACACCCGAATGTTTTGGGTGGAGTTTTTTCCCTGCCCAAGAAATTCTTTTGGCAAAAACACTATAAGTATAATTTTAAAGCATTTGGACAAAGAAATTTGACAGTTAATACCCTGGTAGGAATTTCCAATGCTGACAATTGGCCGAACCTTGGGCCAGTTGTCATCAGTTGTCATTTGCCAAGCCTTGAGTAGTGGCCATTGGGCCAAGCCTGGTCCGAGGCTTGGCCCAATGGTATTATATTATTAAACCGATCCTTGGGAAGACGAATAGACCAAGCCTGGTCCGAAGCTTGGCCCAATGGTATTATATAATTAAATCGAGCCTTGGAAAGTCACCAATGGACCAAGCCTGGTCTATTATAATAGATAATAGTAATAATAAATTGTCTTAGTTGGGTGTACATGCGAACAATTTGTGCCCACTAAAATACGAGTATGTCCCGTAATTTTTAAAGAAAAATGAAAGATTATAATCGAACAGACCTAGTATGCTTGCATACATAAAAGTAGGGATATGGTTACGGCTGTTCGAAATTATAATACTCTCTATTATTTATATACTGTATTTCATTATTTATATGCACTCTACGCACACTAATACTGTTGATTTCAACAAAATCGCATAAAAGGGATTTTTCAACGGGCCGGATAAAGTAAGCAAAAGGGCCGGATCCGGCCCGCGGGCCGGCTTTTGCCCACCCCTGCTCTACACCAAGGAGAGCAATTATAAATTTTCAAAATAGACAGAGGTAAAGGTTAGCGTGCTGGCCAAAGGTCGCGGGTTCGGATCACAGGTAATCCGATGATTTTATTTAAACCATTTCGGATACCAAATGGCTTAATTAAGAATGTTGAATAGTAAAGAAGAAGCAGCCAATTAATTGAGCTTCTATTTAGTAATAAACACTCTTTAATGGACCTTTTCGGCTGGGATTAACTCTGCCATCTTTAGCCTTCAATGTTCTTTTATGTATCTCTTTGCCGTACAGTTCTTGATACATTATAGATACCTCGTAAAATAAATTGAATAGCCGAATAGAATAGGAATAGAAGCTCAATTAATTGTCTTCACCCTCTTTCCGACTCAACATATCAGATACAGCCACGTTCTGCTATTCAATTAAAATGCCGGAACCCCAAATAAATATATATTATAAAATACGGTTTTCGTTTAAAGCAGTGGTTCCCAACCTGGGGGCGATCACCCCCAAGTGGGCCATTTGATTTTTCAATGGGGCAATAAAAAAGCGGAAGGCGATTGGGGGCCGATAAGTAATCATAGGGGGGAAAATTTAAAAGAAAAAAAAAAAAACAAAAATCAAAGAGAAAAATATTTTCTGCAGCTGTTGTATTTATTCACTCTGAAAAGAAATTTTAACTTTGAAATAAAGTAGTTGGCTACTTTTTTGTTAAAAATTGTTTTGTACGAAAATGCAGATGCAGATCACAGAATTTATGAATTTGATTCAATTTGAACCATGTAAATTTTGTGTATATGTTCAGCAGGTATAGTTCTGTAGCATACAATGAAAATGAAAAGGGGGCGATAGGTGTTAGTCAACCTCCAGAAAGGGGCGATGGGCCACAAAGGGTTGGGAACCACTTTTTCAAAGTCTGGCCTAAGATGCTGGAAAGACTGTGTGTGTGTGTGCGTGAATAGGAAAAAAAAGTGCGTGTGTTAAAAAAAAAAAATAGACAGAGCAAAATTGAAATGGAAAGATCAAAATTAAAATTTTAAAAATTTAGCGTTAATACAAAAATTTCGACATTTTTGTCTTTGTTTTATTTATTAAAATGATATGGATTTGTGTTAAATTTACTTAGAAATCTATAAGATATTTCATATTAGATGTTTAATAAATTACCGTATCATTAAGATACAGTAGATTACAACAGGTCTCTTTAAGACAAACAAAGTGTTGTTACATTTTTTTTTGATTAGCAGTAAATTATGTATTTTTTAAATACCTATCTATATAGTGTGATGTATCATAAATCACTCACTAAAAACAGAGTCAATTTCTCGGATTTTTCTCTGTCAAATCAATTAATCTATAGCAAAAATTTTCATTTTCTCGAATCCAGGGCTCAATTAAAATATATAAATAAAAGTTTAATTTTATTAATGAATTTATTAAATAATAATAATATATACAAGGTAATTAAAAAAAAAAAAGAAAATTTAATTATATAACAATTTTTATTATTTTTAATTTGAGAGATATAATAATTAATTAACTTTAATTTTTACCCTCGGGCCAAGGAGCAATGATTAGCGTGCTGGCCTTTTGTACCAAGGGTCGCGGGTTCGAATCCCATCACATGCAACAATTTATTTGGGTACCAATAAATTGAGACGGGGTCTAAATGGCCTCCGTTGGTGAATAAGACCTTAAATAAAAAAAAAACTATTTTTTTTTTAGTCTCTCCATTTCCCAAACATCATTTTACACTGGTGATATAAATCGATAGATCCGAGCATTTTATCACTTGTAGTATAACACGCACACACGCACCGTCACTTGAAAACCCCACGTGATTCACTGATTGTAATAAAATTAAAAAAAAAAAAAAAACGGTACACCCAGGGTGTACAACTTGCATTTTTCTAAATGAGCAAAAGTAAAACGAAACTGAAAATGGCTGGTTTGAAATGTAGGAAGGAAGAGAGAGGTGTGGCTTTGCCCCTCTCCCATGTAAGATTGGGGTTTCGGGGATACACCAACCGGTGAATAGGGCCAGCCTCCTCTGCCGAAAGAGAAATCACAAGATGATCATCGTCATCATCATTAGGAGAAAAAAAAAAAAAAAAACAACAAAAATAGTGTTATTAGGACAATAGACTGTCTTTTTGTTTAATTTACTGAATTGTGCTTTTTTTTTTAGGAACATAAAATTGAGTGTTTAGATGTCTACTCACCATTGATGAGGGGTTAGAAACACAAACTACCCTACTGACGCCACCGCCATGTTGGAAATCGATATGTTAAGGGCGCTGGTGGTGATAGCACCTCACATGCCCTCTGTTGAGAAAAAAAAAAACCGGCAAAATTAAAATTATAATGGTGTGAAATTAAAAAAAAAAAAATGAATATACACTGTGTGTAAAAAATAGTGGAACAACACTTTGATACTGACAAAAATTTATTATTTGTTTACATTAAATATATATTTTTATTTAATGAAAAAATCCCTCACGCCCAGGAATTGAACAGGGATCTTCTTTGTTGAAAGCCGACACCCTAGCCCGCTACACCAGCGAGCTCTCTTTGGATACATTGATTACATTAGATTTAATAAGTGCATTAATATCGATGGCTGGCTGGGAGTTCCACATACTGATTTCTCAGGGTCACCCATCCGAGGTTTCTCGCCTTGCTTGGCATTGATTGTGGTGTCTGTTGCTCATCTCCCTGTTGACATTTTTTTCCCTTGACTTTGTACATTTGAGATATTTTATTTTATGACAGAATAAATTATTCCGGGAGTGAAAAAGAAATTAACGTGCCATGTAATTTTATTTTATATAATTTTTTTTTTTTAGCTTAGAAAAAAAAACGAATAAAAATTGAGATTAGAAATTAGTGTCAAAATTGCTTGGTGGGAAATACACTGCGTGTCAAAAATAAAGCAATACTTTGTTTCTTCTTCATAAGACCTATTCTAATCTATCTTAATGATACTGTAATTTATTAAACATTTAATATGAAATATCTTAAACATTTCTAAGTAAATTTAACACAAATTCATAACATTTTACTAAATAAATACAATTTAAATAAAACAAAGACAAAAATGTCGAATTTTTTTTTTTAATGCCAAATTTAAAAATTTTAAATTTAATCTTTCCATTTCAGTTTTTCTCTGACTATTTTATTGGAAATTCTTATAAAACAAAATTTTTAATAAATATCCAACATAGAGGGAGATTATGTTGATTTGTCCCTCAAATCGAAAATCGACATAATTTTCTTTATTTTATTTAAATTGTATTAAATTGATTAAAATGATTTGTATTTGTGTTAAATTTACTTAGAAATGTTTAAGATATTGCATATCAAATGTTTCTTAAATTAGAGTATCATTAATGTTGATTAGAACAGGTCTTATGAAGAAGAAAATAAGTGTTGTTCCATTTGGCTTAAATAAAATGCCTGGGATCCGAAACCTCGACCCTTGGTATACAAGGCAGGCGCCCTACCAACTACGCCAAGCCCGGGGGCTTTCCTCTTCATTATCATCATATAGAATTCAATTGTTTTTACTTTATCTTACCTCTATATATATGTTAATATATATAGAGAGAAAGTATTGAATTGATGTCAAAAATTCGATGTAGAGATTTTGATGGATATACACGTTTTGAGGTCCCCTGAATCTAAAAAGTGGTTTTCGCGACATGGTCTGTCTGTGTGTCTGTGTGTGTCTGTCTGTGAACAAAATATCTCAAGAACGAAAAGAGCTAGGAAGTTGAAATTTTATTTTTAAGTTAGGCACCCCCATGGGACGTGACACCAAGCTTTTGAACAAAATCGACCAAAGAGTACTAGAAGCCTACTTTACTAATGTAATTTTTCAAATTTTTTTTTTTTTTGATTTTCTCTAAATTCGCTCCACCAAAATTGTTTAAAATTCAAAAATCAATTATTTTTTAGATTCTCCATAAAATGTATATTATCATTTTGTCATTCAAATCTTGTGAAGATCACTTTACTCTTGTACTTCATAAGAAAGATAGGAGAAATGTTTGCCATGGTAACAAAATATAAATATTTTCCAAGGATTATAAATTTTACATCCGCCCCCGGGTTTGGCGTAGTAGATAGCGTGCCTACCTCCTATACCAAACGTCGCGGGTTCAGACCCAGGCAGTCCGATGATTTTATTTAAGCCATTTGGATACCAGATGGCTTAAATAGAAATACCTGAACCCCAAATATATATATTACTTCAACAGTTATCGTCTAAAAGTCTTAAATGGCCTGAGTTGCCGAAAAGACTGTGTGAATGTGTGTGTGTGAGTGTGAGTGTGAATGAGAAAAAAGTGAATGTTTAAAAAAAAAAAAAAAAAAAAAAATTTACATCTTAAAAATCGAATGTACTGTACTGTCGGATACTAAATACATGTCGACATAAAAAATTTGGCGTGACAAGCACAGTTCACAACATTCTCTTGCCGAAGGGTAAGAGAAAGTTGTGCGACCAGTCACACCAGATTTATATATAAATAAGATAACACGGCTTTTAAAATTCGGCTTCTAAATTTCCCAGTCTACTAAACATGATTTCTAACATTTGTTGATTATATAAAAGTTTTCAATAAATTTGTATAAATTTTTATTTCAGGCCTGTCGTTAAATTTTGAAAATATCCTGTCGGCAAATAAAAGTTTGTGGAGCATTATAAAAATTCCCCCGGAAAAGAATTTTAGTTAATTTTAGCGTTAAAATGAAGCGAATTTCACGTGACTAAATTTCAATGGGTTTTTCTCAGCTGACTCTGGTCGCTCACCTGTTTTCAACTCAGGTCCTATTTCTAACTTCAATGACCCTGCCTTTAAGAGGCATCTCTCTCTCTCTCTCTTATTGACTCTCCTGCGAAAATAAAGAGAAAAAAAAAACACAACAGGCTCCTTCACACGACTAGCGTTTCTTGATATGGCATAACAAAAGGATACTTATAAATTTTACATCTTGAATTCTAATATAATATAATGGCGGAAACTAAATATATGTCGACACAAAAAATCTGGTTTAAAAAGCACAAAATACAACTTTCTCTTGCCGAAGGGTAAGAGAAAGTTGTGTGCTGTGCTACACTCACAGTAGATTTTTTGACGTGACAACGTCTTACAAATGTGTAACAGGTTAGAGGAGCATGCATGAAAAAGTTGAATAACTCCTCTGTCTTAAGAGGTATAATTATGGGGAATATACGGTTAGAAAGAATGGCTCTTCATCTAAAGATTTCACCATTTATTTTTTCCTATCATTTTATTTTACCGCGCTGTGGTAAATTCTAATTTGAAAGTTTAAACCCCTGTAGATTCCGAACGGCTAATCAGATCAGACTGAGATGTCATTTTGTGCAGAAAGAAAAACTCTATTAGAATAAATAAAAAAATCCTAAGTAATTAACTCTAAAATCAATTTTCTTCTTGAAAAACTCCATTTTTTAAGCATAAGTCGCCCATAATGGACAAAAGTTTGGCCCCACCTGTCCTATATTGTTACTATGGAAATGTATAAACATGTCTGTTAAGGTTGTTCGGATAGTACATCGTAAGTCATAATAGAATCTAAATTTTTTTTTAAATAAAATTAAAAATTTGAATGCCAAAATTCCTTATTATAATTTAGTCGTGACCTATCATAGTTTATAATTGTATTAAGTTAATAATTTAATTACCAAAAATAATAAATGAATGACTTTTGACTTGAGCAGTATTTCACGTAATATAGAACTGGCAACTTTGCATTCATCAACTATCTATTTTAAATCTTAAACGCCTTCAATTTTATTTTATTTAATATATTACAATGTTTAATGCAAATCAGTTTAAACACAATGGACGATTTGCGAGAAAAAATATCTTAAAATGGAAAAAAAAAAAAGTAACTGACAGCGAGAAAAGGGAATTATTTTATGCGACGTTGCCAGACTGGTCTCACTCTCAAATCTTCCTTATTTTTAAATATTGGCGACTGTCATTTTGGAGAATTTTTTGACTTTCTTGTTAAAATATCTTTAAAAGCGGTCGGCAGAAACTTTTGATTTTATTTTTAACATATTCCTCGGAAGTGAATTAATAAAATGTAAGTTTTTTTGTTTTTGTATCATTTGCACAGATGCCTATATAATTTGATGTGTGTGCGTTTCGTCATTATTCCCCATAGGCTACATGTTAAATTTCAATTTTTAAAAAATTAATTACACGATAACCCTGTGTCAGATCTGCTTCAAAATTTTATTTTATACGTATTTGATAGTGATTAATAACATATTAAAAAATTAACTTTTAATCTAATAAAGTGCTTTAATGTCCCAACAACCTTAATGGGAACAAAGTAAAAAAAAAACAATACTTTCTCTCTTTATATTTCAATATAACTTAGGTAAGAGAAAAAATTTTTTTTTGAATTCAAGCAAAAGACGTCACGTTAAAAAGCCACCGGCTGTGTAGAAGACACAGCCAACACCTAATTTTTTTTTAGATATTCTTTAAAAAGCATATCAGTAAAATTTTTCGTTAAAATTGTTTGAAGTACATTTTACTGATGTAGTATTTTTAGATTTTTCAAATTCACTGTTCGACTCTTCCTTACATAGAGCCTATGCTAAATCCCCATCTGGGGATTTTAATGTTAATTTCAATTCAAAAGGAGGTCCCCTTAACTTTTTACACATTTAATAAAATTTTTTCCAATTGTATTTATTTAGAATTCTCTATTGTGTGTACGTATTATCTTGACACAAAAAAAATCTGGTGTGACAAGAAAAATACACAAATTTCTCTTACTGAAGGGTTAAGTGATATTAGATCTTTTCCGCTTAGGAAGGGATCTGAATCCCTGACCCCTAGCACAGGAGTAAGAACGCTTCCACTGTTCTATGACCT
>JAKCPI010012028.1:0-15819 GCA_023213315.1 Euborellia annulipes | reverse complement strand
TAATTTTTCTCTATGATCCCATCACGATCCCTCGATGAGGCTTATATTATTTTTTAACCTTTTAACCCATTTTAGAATTTTTTTTAAATTTTTCAAAGGGGTGCATTTTTGAAGAAATTTAAATTTTTGCACTTTTATGACAAAAATATAACGCAAGGGTTGTTTTAAATTAAATTTTCTATATGAAGCCAATATGATCAGGCAAGTGGAATTTTAACATATTAATAAGCTTATTATGATTTTTAGTTGTATATAACAAGTTGTTTGCTGTTGTAGGATTTAATTAATAAGAAGAGGCTGCAGCCAATAATAAAAAAGCATCTGTTTTTGTAACACTTGTTCAAGGGCCCATATCTTTGTGGGTACGTGGATGATAATCAATGATCTGTCCTAGCTAGGGACTGTCCTTTGCATGTCGTCTCTTCCCTTCTATATTTCTATTTCTATATTTTCTCTTTCAATCCATGAATATAAAAAAAATTGTTTTTAATTACTTTACTCTTATAAGATTTTGAATAATAACTAAAATAATTAATTAATTAAGAAACATAACTGTATTTTTAATTTTTTTGATTTTGTTTTGCTTTCCAGGGCCGATTTAGAACATAGACTCTATAGCCCTTAGTATTTGTAAATATATTACTCTTTTTCAACATTTAATTCAAATAAATAAATATTTTCAACAGGATTAAGGCGAAGAAAGATCTTTTTTTAAACATCCTTTATTTTGTGTTTGTTTATACTCACCAATGCCATCTTCAGGCCTTTAGGTTAATAATAAGTGAATGATTTTCTTAAAGTGCTGATGATGACTTTGTGGATCATAGTCGAAACGTTCCGAACAGATAAATGCTTTTTTTTATTATTGGATGCATCCTTTTCTTATTAATTCACACAAAAGTTGTTTTTGAATCAGGAATTCAAAGAGTAATAAATCGGATTACGATTCTCTAATAAATTGCCAACTTTTTTTTGATTTTACTCATTTTCTATTTGATATCTAAATGGCTTTAAATAAAATCATCGGACTGCCAGTGATCCGAACCTCGACTCTTGGTATACAAGGCAGGAGTTTTATCAAGTACGCCAAACCCGAGGGCTTGCTGCTTTTATATTTATATTTTCTAGTATCCATTGTGTCAGATGTGTAATATTGTTCTTTCTTCAATGAAGATGATATTTATTATTGACCAAAAACGTGGGCTTGAGCCACTTAACATTGTACTCTCCATTTTATCTTGTCTCACAATCTGCATAGTATGCGTAGAAGGGTCAAGGGCAAATAGAAATCGCTCTTCATTCTATAGATCAAAAGGGGAAGAATCTTCCAGGGATAATCGTTGTTTGGGGATGTTACAGGGTGATGCATTCATTCCTGATTTCCGAGATACACATGTTAAAAATTCATATTTTTGTAATTTTGTGACTCTTAATGTTATTTTTGTCAAATTTTTTTCTCCCACTTGATATAATATGCGTGTGTGACGTATAAGGAGGTGGTATTGTGAGCAGGCTTTTGAATGTTTTTTTTTTTTTTCCTCGTTCCAAGAAAGCGCAAGGTCTTTCGATTGGATGCTGCTGCTCCAGATGCATCAGCATCAGCATTTCTTTGCCTTGAGCTGAGCTTTTGCTCTCCTGCACGCTCTCTCCTGCCTGCTTTTGGCCATCTCTCTCTCTCTCTCTCCTTCTTCTCTTCTCAATATGCCAACTAAAACCGACATTCATAAATATAAAATTTCTTCTTTCCTCGAATTTGAAATGTTCTATTAATAAAATCACATTGGAGCTGCGAAAAAGGACAATAGCGTTTGTTAGCTTTGGAATGAAATAAAAAAAAAAAAATGATCAGTTTCACAAAGAGTAGACTTTTTAGCATTTAGACTTCGCACAATTTGAATAAATTTTTGTCTTTCAAGATAAGAAGCGAAATCTCTACCTTTCACAGGTGTCTTTATTGATTTTCTTCATCTTAAATTTATTATTTCGGAATTTTTACCTTTCTCTTACCTCTATATATATGTTAATATATAGAGAGAAAGTATTGTGTCTGTGAACAAAATATCTCAAGAACAAAAAGAGCTAGGAGGTTGAAATTTTATATTTAAGTTAAGCACCCTCTTGGGACGAAAGCCGAAGCTTTTGAACAAAATCGACCAAAGGGTACTAGTACTTTACTGATGCACTTTTTCAGTTTTTTTCGATTTTCTCAAAATTTGCTTCAACCGATTTTGATTAAAATTCAAAAATAAATTATATTTTAGATGCTCTTTCAAATGTATATTCTCATTTTGCCATTGAAATCTTCTGAAGACCACTTTACTAGGACAGTGGACAACTTTCGATTAGCGAAGATAAGAGAAAGTTGTGTGCTGTGCGCCAGTCACACCAGATTTTTTATTGTGCAGTATGCATAATTCGATTGTAGGCTTATTAAAATCAAATTTTAATCTTAAAAGATGCAACGATAGACAGAATTTTTTGCTAAAATAATCATTCTCTTTGAATAAAGAATAGAATTGTTTTTCTCTCTGGTTTATTGAAAGAGAAAAGAACCCCAAGTATATTTATGGGAAGTGAGGGAACAATCTTTTAAAAACAATCGTGCAGGGGCAATAAGGGCGTAGATAAAAAAAATGGACTGAAAATGTGGGGGGAAATTGTCAATCATCATGGAGAGGAAAAATTATAGTTTTGTTCCACTGGAGCGGTCTTCATAGTAATCATTTTTGGAACTCTTAGTTTGGTAATTTCTGCCAAAATATAGAAGGGAGAAGACTTCGTTGCCAAAATTTTAGTTTTATTATGAGAGGGAAAATAATGTTATAGGTATACTAATGTTTTTAATAAATATTTATCAGAATCAGCAGATTTTTTAAACCTTTTTCGGCTACTGAGGCCATTTAGAGATACGGATTTTATTTAGATACAATATAGTGATGGATACTGGGTTGACCTTCCACACGCTGATCGCTCAGTGTCACCAATTCCGAACTTTCGACTCGCTTGGCATCACTTGAATGCAACGATTATAGTGGTAATCAGCAGTTAAGCTTGAATTGGAGACAACTCGAGTTCAAATCCATCTCTTGGATAAAAATTATCCAATTTTATTTGAAATGCCTCCTCCTCCTGAGGAAGGAAACAGAAACCCACCTCAGTATTATTCTCTTGAGAGTAACCACTACTCTAACAATAAATATAATGATGATAATATTAGGAAAATTTCTGACTAAAATTTTATAACTAAGAATCTATTTTTTATTTAAGGCCTTTTTCGGCATCGAAGGCCATTTATACCCAGTCACTATTTATTTCAATTTATTGATAGCCAATTAAATGACAGGATAAGAACCCTTGACCCCTAGCACAAGATGCGGATAATGCTGTGCTATGACCCAAGAATCTATTTAGATAAAATAAAAAATAAAAATGTTACAGTGTCATATATGGGATTAAATGGTTCAAGTTATTTATTATTTTTCGAAGAATTCATTAAGAGTGATGAAACAAACATATGTAAAAACGAAAGAATTTTTTTTTGAGAGCCAGAGAGATTCCTTTTTAAGATCGAACATTCCAAATTCGGGTTTTTCGAAATTCCATTGAATTGAATCGTTTAAGAAATGTTTACAGATCCAATGAAAGAATAACATTTATTTTTGAAATGTTTAATTCAAACAGAAGAAATTGAATGATAACAAATTTCTTTCCATTAATTAATGAACAGAAAATAGAAAAATTTATTTGTATATGGAAATATAAATAAAAAAGAGAGATTGTTTTAGTAATCAAAAATATTTTCATGTCTCTGCAGTTATCGAGACCCTTGAAATAATAAGCAAAGAAGCCAACGCCCCGAATTTTTTAGAAAAGAAAACATTTCTACTGCGTGTGTGTGTCTTGATTATTTCAACCGTTTTTTTTTCTGTCAAAATTTTATTTTTTTATTCCCACATACCGTGATTAAAAGGTACAATCACGTTCATGAATAGCAAAGTGACCAATGATGTTGTTTTGATCTATAAATAACGGCCTTGGCCTTTGGTGATGAGGACTCTAAAGGATGATCAGTTTGAATATATAAATAAACGGTGAAGTGTTTAAATAAATGAACAACTCGGGGAATTGTTTGTTTTTATTACATATCGAAATTTGAGAAGTTTCGGTTTCATTCGATGTTAAATTAAAATGAAAAAGACCAAGAAATGTTTTTGCTTTGGACGATTCAATTTCGACTTTATTAAGAGGAGATCATATACCTTTAACCGGTTATATTTCTTATTTACCTAAGTGTTTATTAATAAAAAAATATTTGAGGAAAAAAACTAGAAATGATATTCTCCCATGAAAGTTTCTTGTGCAAATTTGATGAAATTTGAAAATTAAACTGATGAACTCAAAACTGACCATTTTTGAATCCAAACGTGTATTTCAATCAAAATAAAGACATGGAATTTTTAACACGATTCATTCTTTCTATTTCCAGTATATTTTTTTGAAGAAAAAATAAAAAGTATGAAAATTGCATTTTTTAGAGATATCACTTAAGGCCGGTTGCTTCACTTATAGTCAACTAGCAAATTTATCCGACCTATAGTAAATCATTCATATACGGTAGTAAACAAGAACACGCACAGTTAAAAAAAGAGTTTTTTTTAAATATAGTTAGCTACCTGAGATATAAAGAGAGTTTTGTGAAGGATTTGCATTCCAATTTGCCAATGGTTTCAAACTTCACATTAGTTTTGACATATCGCCAGTATTTATTATGATGCTTGTGTTTCTAATTTCACCCCTTATACCGAACTCTGGGTCTTGGCTAAATAACCTCGACCTGGGCTCTTATTTAGTCCCAGAGAAGTTTTGCAAAAAAGAAAATATTCTAGTAATAAAACTATCTCCAAATTTTAAGCAAATTTCTAGGAATATTGCTGATAGCTTAACTAGATGTAAAAAGACTAGAAAGTCATGGTCAACTGGCTTACCCTGAGGGATAGCTAGTTAATTAGATGGAAGCAACTGGCTCTTAGTCCTAGAGAAGAGTTTTTGGGCCAAAAAAAGAAAATATTCTAGTAATAAAACTATCTCCAAATTTTAAGCAAATTTCTAGGAATATTGCTGATAAGCTTAACTAGATGTAAAAAGACTAGAAAGTCATGGTCAACTGGCTTACCCTGAGGGATAGCTAGTTAATTAGATGTGAAGCAACTGGCTCTTAGTCCTAGAGAAGAGTTTTTGGGCCAAAAAAAAGAAAATATCCCAGTAATAAAACTATCCCCAAATTTTATGCAAGTATCTAGGAATATTGCTTATATTGATGAGATGACATACCCCATTTTCTAAGCTAACAAAAAGTGCGTCTTTTACATAGAAAAATTCTGTGATCAAAGCAAAAAGGATTAAAATCCTCCTCCATTTTGATGACCCACCAGAAATAGCGCTGTTTAATATATGTTTAGTCTAATGAGTTTGATTTTTGCATCGCTAACGAATGATAGTCCAGAATTAAGCTAACACTTGGAAAATACTTGGATTCAAAAGGATTAGACTCACAATTTGGGGTATTTATTTTCACTTTTAAGATTATTTTATTAATCAAACTACTTGTAATTCACTTTTAAGAAGAATGGACCACTGACTGCAGAAGAGCTTAACATGATCGGAAAAGGCAAGAGTTTTCAGATCGGATGCAAGAGTGTGGCGTCGACGTCGACGGCGGCGGCGGCATTTTGCCGGCCAAGTAATAAGTTGGTTGGCGCGGCGCCCCGGGGCCCCTTTCCACGATCGATATGCCCCAGCAGGTTTAGGGCAACGCGATTGTGTTGATTTTATCCTGGGCTGCAGGGGCCCCCGGCTGCAGGAGCAGCTCAGGTCCCCCTCCCCCTCTCCCACCCCCCCCTCTTGAGAAATTAAATTGCAAATCATCGAGGTCACCCGGATGGATCACCCCCCCCCCCCCCTACCCGACAACTCCTTAAACTCCTCCTTCAGGTGAATCACTTTCTCTCCCTTCAAGGTTAAAAGTCAACCTCGAAATCTTGGACTAAGGGGTTAATGTACCAAACTTAATTATTCCGCCTGACTGGCTTTCCAAAAAAAAAAAGAACAAACAATGAATGAAAAAAAAAAAAGAATATAACAAATCTACATGAACGGCATGCAATAAAACAGATTGATGTTCAATAAATTAACAAAAACGTTAAAATTATTAATAATAAAGCAATTCATCCAAAAATTTCAAGTAAATTTTTCGTTAAAACAAAAACAAAATAGTAACATGCTCAAGCTTATTAACAGAAAATTTCCAGCTATTAACATAATCGACCCAAAAGGGGTTTAATTAATTCAATTAATAGTGTACTAGGTAATTGAACACAAATGATGTCATGCACAACACACACACACACTTAACATGATTAATTTTCGGGGTGCATTGCCTACCAGTGAGAGAAAGAGACAGAGAGACAGAGAATGTGTGATAGAGAGAGAGAGCAATAGAGAATCAGATGAGATTGGCCTTTAAGACGCAGGTTGTATCCGTTGAGAGAGGATGCCGACGATGTGGTGTCTTGGCGGGGACTGGCGGTTGGCGGCGGCGCGGCGCCGGCCGGCACCGAGGCCTAAGAGGAGCCAGAGCCCCCGCCCCACGGACCGCCCCCACCACCACCAGCACCGCCACCACCGCCACTACTACCGCCTCCACCACCCCCGCCACCACCGCCGTTGCCACCGCGAAGCCCGCAAACCCGCCGAAACCTCCCATTTTTAACCCTCTGTTTTTTTTTTTTTTTTTTTTTTTTTTTTAATTTTTTTTTTTTTCCCTAACTAAATTCCACCCTGATCGAAATATTCAATAACTGAAGAAAATATTTAACACCTGTCAAGTAAAAATTCGGTTGTGAACATCATACAAATTTTGTTGATTTTTTTCGGGTAAAATTTCATCACCCATGAGACAAATTCAGGGCTACAAAAAAAAAAAAAAATCAGTCTAATATTTAAGACTTTTTGGCCTGCCTATTTTAGCTTTAGACAGAGACTTTCTGTCTCTTGTGTTATGGGTCAGTGGTTCGCATCCCGTTTTTAATTGAAATAAATAGAGACTGGGTTTAAATGGCCTTCAATGCCGATAAAGACCTTAAATAAATTTAAATAAAGGTCTTTTTCGGTATCTACACTGTAAAAAAATTTATTGATGTTATATTTTTTTAAGAAGCAAATTTCATACACAAAAACATACCAAATTTAGTAAGTCTGCAAAAATCATTTACAAAAATGTATTGTAATTTTTGAAAGCCGTTTGAAAATTAGAGTGCAGTGTGTTGTAATTGTTGTAACTGATTTCGAAAAAAATACAATTTTTAACGAAAATTACTATAGCCTACAATCAGCGGCGTAACTAGCCTTTGAGGGCGGAGGGGGCGAAGCTCAACTAGGGCGCCGTTTGTTTAAGTTTTAATATAATTTAAAAGAAAACTATTAATTTTTTGGACAATCTATGAAAAGAATATGATAAAATTACCGTTACATACAATACATACTCTATTTTTCGTAAAAAAATTGTAATTTTGGAATGTTTTTTGTTGTAAATATTTGAACGCATAAATTTGTACATTTAGGCCCGGTTGCTTCATCCTGGGTGAGCTTGTTAGCCCCGACTTTTTTTTGTAGTGCAGAAACCCACTTCAGTTTTATTTTTATAGTAAAATATACGATATTTCATCATTTTATTGCTAAAAGAAGTATTCTAGAAGTACATATATTTGTTATTTTACCTTATATTCTACTTATTTTATCAATAAAATGATGAAATGTTGTATATTTTATAAAATATGTTATAGGCTAGGGCCCGCTTGCATCAGATCTCGTCGCCATATTTAGCCCTGAGTTAACCTCACTTTTGAGTAATTTCATATAGATATATGGGGAATTGGAGCCAAGGTCCGGGCTAAAGTTAGCCCAGGCCCAAAGGTGGGGCTAAGATTTAGCCCTGGGTTGACACGTACGAACATGTATTATAAACACAAGCATCCTAATTTCACCAATATAAATGTAAAAAATAATATAAATACAATATGGAATCTACCGTTTTTTTGTTATTATTCATTTTATGTCAATCAGGATTATACTCGTATATCCAGGATATATTGCAAGTTGTTGAATATTCTCCTAACTTCATCTAAGGCATTGCACATGTCTTGTTAATAAAACTATTTGTTTTCAAATTGAATGCAAATTGATATTAAATATTTATATGAATATTTTCAATTGATATTACTTCTTGTTAAGTGAAAATAAAAGGTATATTTCTTTTTGAAATTATCTTTATTTGAGCCACACAGCTGGCAATTTGTCAAAATAGTTGTGAAGATTGGAACAATTGACTAATTGTTATGTGAAAACTAATAAATCTTGTTTATTTTTTTTGAAAATTTTCAAATTTTAGCAAAAAAAAATTAAATTCTTATATTTAAATGTATATTAATAATATTTATTTAAATTATGGGTGATAATATCAATTTTTATTTTTAATAATTTTTATAAGATGCCTTAATGGAGTTGCAAACTTCACAAACAGAACATGATTTGTTCCCCCGGAAGAGAGGGTTTCTGCATTACAAAAAAAAGCCATTTAGCCCGGGGCTAACAAACTCACCCAGGATGAAGCAACCGGCCCTTAGTAGATAAATGCATAGTAGTTTTTATTTATAAAGAAAATGTGTAAATTTTGTATTCCAAAACACACTAAAATTAAGATTTCTTTATAGAGTGGTCATTGCGTTCTCTCTGAAGCTCTGGTCTTTATAAAATAAGTACTCCATTTAATATATGAAAATATTTTTATTTTAAATTTATTTAAGGGCTTTTTAGGCATCATATGCCATTTACCGTCCCTTGATTGGTATCTAATTCAATTGAAATAAATTTCTCGCCTGGGACGGAATGCGAACCCTTGACCTTTGGCATCAGAAATATGGAAAGATTAATTAGATAAATATAAAACATGAGATGATATATTTCAAAATATTATTAATTGCTAAAACAAAAACCCTAGATACTTATATCTTTTTGTTTCAATGGAAATGTTCTTTGTTAATGGGCATACATTTCTACTTTTTGTTTTGCTTTGTTGTTATTGTATTTAAATTTGTATTGTGTTTGTTGGGACCTAACCACCGAAGACTAGTGCGTGTTAATAAATTTATTTATTTATTTTGTAATCTTCAGAAATGATACTAATACTTTGACCAAAAAATGAAGTTTATTTTTTTATAGAGCAGGTTCTTCTTGCAAAATTTTATAAAAGAATAAAATATATTTTTTATTTTCATGGATTTGGATCTCTCAGATAGACCGAAACTGGTAGTTGATGTGCACATCAGTCATCGTTCAATAAAAATCTTGAAACCAAAAAATATCTTTTATTTTTTTTATAAAATTTTGCAAGAAGAACCTGCTCCATAAAGAGGTAAACTTCCACTTCATATTTTGGTCAATTGTCTCTTACAACTTGCTAATTTCTCTCAAATACTTTGATTTGATTTCGTTCTAAAAAACCAAAAAAAATTATATCTAAAATTCATTGATTATTCTAAATGCATCGCCTGGAGATCCCGGGTTCAATTCCAGAGAGCTTGAGTCCATCATCAAGATAAATTTTTAATAAATAAAGAATTATATAACTGTTATATCATGTGTTGGTCCATGAAGTAATTATGAAAAACATATAACCAAGTATTTATTAATTTAAATAAGCGAAAAATGTAGGTAAATTAATAAATATTTTATTTTACCATACATAACGTGAATAAGACTAGCATTTTATCTCTGCCAGTCTTTTTTTTATGATTCACAAACAAAAAATCAAAAATATTCAATTTTTTTTAAAATAATCACTTAAAAGATTGGTCCTTAATAGATTTCAGCTTCTTGAAAAAGTGTGTGTAAAAGTATTTGAATTTTTTTTGTTTTTTGTTTTTCCTTTTGACCTAACAATTTGTAAGAGAGAAGGAGAGGGTGCGGCATCTGAAGAGCATTCGAGAGGAAAGTACAAGCCTGGTGGTGGGGGTGACCATAATCGATTTCCCCCTCCACCACCACTACTACCCTCCATCCTCTCACCCATCCCCCAAATGCTTAGAATTTCTGAATACGAAATATATTGGCTTTAACTTTGAATATGAATCTAGTTTTGTGAAAACCGAATTTGAATATGACGAGAATAGATTCGGATATATATCTAAAAGCATTTCTTTTATAAAACGCCCCCGGTGGTGGGGGGCAAAATAATGCTTTATAAGTAAAAAATAGATTTTAGTAATTGTATTTATTTGAGACCTCCTTGTTTTAATAAAAGTTGTTCACTAATAATGCACCGCCTTTTTTTTTTTTGCTAGGAAATATCATAAATAATCTAAAAACATGTTGAGTGGAAATTTATAACGTTCGCTTTACCAAGTATATAGTATATGGCCTTAACTTTTTCAATTAGGCTGAGTGATGGAGTTTTCAAATTTATTATTATTTTTTTTTACTCTAATAAGTCAGAAAAGTTTAAATTTTTTCATATTTTTTGGTGTGAGAGAGCGAGGACTTTTAATTTGATTTCAGTATTTAGTATTTTACTTTCTCTTACCCTATTTATGAAATATATAGAGAGAGAAAGTATTGCGATCATGTCAAAAATTCGATGTCGAGATTTTGATGGATATACATGTTTTGAGGTCCCCTGAGTCCAAAAAAGTGGGTCCCGCAAATTGGTCTGTGTGTCTGTGTGTGTGGAACCATTTTTTTAGCATGAAGGAATTGAGCTACCGGATTGAAATTTTATATTTAACTTAGGTACCTTTGAAGAATCTCAAAATAAGCTTTTGAACAAAATCGGCCAAAAAGTACTAGTACTTTACTGATGTACTTTTTCAGTTTTTTTCGATTTTCTCAAAATTCCCTCCAAGGATTTTTTTTAAAATTCATAAATGAACTATTTTTTAGATGCTCTTTAAAATGTATATTCTCATTTTGCCGTTGAAATCTTCTGAAGACCACTTTACTCTTGTTCTTCATAGGAAAGATAGAACTGGTTGCCATGGTAACGGAATTTAAATCTTTTTCTTTTTATTAGATTAAAAATCAATTATTATTTAAATTCCCATTTATTTTTTTTTATTTCTGTTTTAATTGTTTCCAAGAAAACATATATATATATCTCTCCCACTTGCAAACATTATCGTCTCTCTCTACTCTTTTTAAATTCCCTTTCCACCTTATCTTCGCATAGAAACAATGTTAATTTCCTATAGGGATTTGTATGTTAATTTCGATTCAAAAGGGGGTCCCCTTTGGAACTTTTTAGGCATTTAAAATTTTTTTCCCAATTCTTATGAAATTTTGTATTTATTTACGAATCTATATTGTGTATAAAATGTCCAAATATGAGATTAAAATTTTGAAAAATAACCATAGTTTATTTGAAGCAGTCAACATTTAAAATGCAAGTTTGAAACTAAGGTGCTATCGGAAACTAAATATATCTCGACACAAAAAATCTGGTGTGACCAGCACGGTGCACAACTTTCTCTTACCGAAGGGTAAGAGAAAGTTGTGTGCTGTGCGCCAGTCACACCAGATTTTTTTGAAGATTCTTTGGATGCACTGCCTTATTCAAAAAGATGCCCTTTCCCTTTGAAGAATCAGATTACATTTAATTATAATACATTTATATCCTTTATTGACAAGCATGCATGTGCAATCTTTTTGTTCCAGAATGCACAAATTTCTTTCGGCACAAGCATGCTTGTGCAAGAAATGTGCCGAAAATTAACCTAAAAATGTCAAAATCGGAAGGTTATTTATTCAAAGATAACAAGAAATACTCACTTGCTTCAAACAGAGACACAATAAATATTAATATTTAAATTGAAATTTTAAATAAATTAATATAAATTAAATAAATATAAAATGTCAAGACGTCTATAAAATGGCGGACCACAATTATGCTTGTACATGAATAAAATTGAATCGAGCATCAAGCGACTTGCACAATTAAAATGCTTGCGCAAAATTCTCCTACTGAGGCTACAATGATTGCACGTGCATGCTTGTCAAGTTTGCAGTTACGTGTGTAGCGTCATTTAGAAGATAAATTGATTAAAGGATCTTCCTTTGATAATGTTCTTTTTAATTGTGATCTTGCCCACTGGGCGTGGTGTAGAGGTTAGCGTGCTAACCTCATATACCAAACGTCGCGGGTTCGGACCCCAGGCAGTCCGATGATTTTATTTAAGCCATCTGGATACCAGATGGCTTAAATAAAAATGCCTGGACCCCCTAATATATATAAATTCATAAATAACGGTTATCGTAAATGTCTTATATGGCCTGAGCTGCCGAAAAGACAGTGTGAATGTGTGTGTGAGTGTGAGAGTGAATGAGAAAAAAGCGTGAATGTTTTTTATAAAAAAAAAAAAAAAAAAAAAAAAAATGTGATCTTATCTAGGAAGCCGAGAATCTGGATTGTATTTAAGGTGCGCGTCTCGGAAAACCGTTAAACCACGATTGACTCGAGGCGGCACCAGATGGCGTTAGTGTTCCCCCCATTGGATAACACGCAACTTGTTCCATTTCATTCTAGACTTTCCAGCTAATTAATTAAAGGCAAAAAATTAATTATTTTTTAACACAATGATTACTAATTTAATTATCAACAACTTATAGAGCTCCTTTTTTTAAATATCTTTTATTTAATGCGATTAATCTAAAAAAAATTTTTTTTTTTTTTGAAAATCAAAAAAAGGGCTTCTATAAGTTGTAGATATTTTATATAGCTTTAATTTAAAAAAAATTTGAGGTCGTTAGCTTCAAAATTGTGGCCGCTGGAAAGTCCCAAAATTAGCACCCCGAGACGCGCACCTTAAGGATCGCCTTCAAACAATATTCACCTTTAGACGTACTTTTGTTCCTCGATGACACCCAACCGAAATTCAGCAATGCTTGACAGCAATGATCTTGGTGGCATACTTTTTGATTTTTTTTTTTTTAAATAATATCACTATTATACAAAAATATTTTTAAAAGATTGGGAAATCATATTAAATTTTTTTTTTTCAATACAATATAGAGATTTACATACAAAATAAATATATTGTTGGAGCATTTTGGAAGAGGGAAGATGGGCTTGAGAGAAAGAAGTGATTTATTTATTTGTTTAAGATCTTTGGGAATTTAGACCTGGCCCCTATTTATGTCACATGATTGGTAGCCAATTTATTTGAAATTTTTCTCACTAGGAACGGGAAGCGAAACCGGGACCATAGAGACAAGTGGTGTTGTAATTGAAGATCTTTGGATAATTATCGTTTTAGAATCGAATAGGAAATGTCAACCGACCCCTCCAGGATGGAGGCAAGGATAAAAGAGAGTAAAATTCTGAAAATTTTCAAAAGAGTATAAAAATTTAACCGAAAGGTTGCAATTGATTTCACGTTTCAATTTTCTTCACTTCTTTTTGTTAAATATTCCTGACTGATTCTTTTGAATCTTGTCACCGAATTGTACACTTAATAGGAGTGTAGTATCAAATGTGAAAATGGTTTTGTCTTTATATATTTATTCAATTTGCACAGATGACGTTTCGGTTCTTCGTTTGAGCCATCTTCAGCAACATTCATAAAGACGTTTTGCAAACTCTGAAGATGGGTCAAACAAGGAACCGAGGTTGCAAAACCTTTTTAAGAATGTTGGTGAAAAAGGTTCAAACAAGGAACCGAAACGTCAGCTGTGCAAATTTAATAAATATATAAAGACAAAACTATAGGTGCATTTTATCATGTTGCTACCCTTCTATTAATATTATATCCCAGCTTTGAAATTGAGTTTTATAAGTTCAATTTCTACTGTACAGTTTTGATTCCATAGAATTGTAATTAAATCTCAGGAACCAAAAAAGTTTTGCTTTTAGTCTGTACTTTTCTTTAAAATTATATATCAAAATTTTTCCAAGCCGCATTTTCTTCTTTTGCTTCCTTTATTTTATTCTTTTTTGTTTCCTCTAATTTAATCTAATTATTCACACTGACATATTTTGGAATTAATTTCTCCCTTTTCCGAATCAATATATTGAATTGATTAATAATAATTAAGCACGGAACGTATGATATTCTTCTTTGTAAATAATTAAACAGCAAAGGTATAACCTTACGAAATGAATTGTTCATGATCCAATCATTAAAATGTATAGTTTCATCCTAGAATAATAGACTTTGAATATTTAAAGAGGATCTATGGTTTAGGCAATTGTGTGAACGGGGGGTGGCTAATAAATAACAGCAAATTCATATTGGACTTTTCACTTGGACGTTTTGGTTATATATTTTACCAAATACAAAACATTGAATTGGCGGTTTATTGAATATTACAAAAGTGGATGAAAATGACGCAATGGTGCTAATGTCTGTTTAGGGGAATTTAATGAGAGCCGCTTTAAGTTTTAATCTCTCTTTTGAACCATTGAATGTGATTTATTTTGAATAGTTTTTTTATAATTTTATTATCAAAAAATTCTCTTTCATTTATTTTTTATGCTCAAGCTTTATTTATCAATGTAAGTCTTTTTTATAACAAGAAAGTCAAACTCTCCCGAGGTGTTTGGAGTTCTCAAAGGAAGTCGCAAAAATTTTGTGCCAAACAACAGACAGCTTCAATGGCCCTTGAAAATTTAAGATTTTTTTTTTCTTATTAGAAAATTGCAAACAAATTCGAATAAATGCTATGCAGGAAAAAAGCAAAGCCTAAGCTTCTTTCTTACTTATGTTAGAAATGGTAGTGAAGGGGCAAAAGACAGAGGAACCTCTCATTTTTTTTATTTTTCTTAAATCATAAAAAATTAACAGAGAAAAATAAGTAATTTTTTTTTATTTTCGGGATATATTTTTTGTGGGAGGGGGGGGGAATACTCCATTAGATGGATGGACGCCCTTCTCAAAAGTTTTTTCTTTTTTTTTTTTTGCGCCACACTTAAGATAGAAATAAGTTTAGCGTTCTCCACACATCTTTATGGATTCAGGAAACATTTTTTTTTAACATTTTATATAATATTTATGCTGGGTTTTGGAGGAAAATACTAGGGTCCGACCGAAACAAGATTTTCAGCCGAAACCAAATTTCGGCCGAAACCATAACCGAAACCGTTATACAAAATTCATTCATATCATATCATTTACCGTTTTTTTTTCTTTTCCCTGTGGAAATTTTTTTTTTTTTTTTTTCTGGGAAGGCAAAATTTTTTCCGGCCCTTTTCAGGCTTGCTGAAATTTTTTTTTCTCCCTTACGTGGTCATTTGATCTTTTTTTCGTGCGAGTATCATCCGATCTTTTCATATTCAGGTTTCTGGCCGGCCGAAAGTTTCGGGCTGGTTTTAGGCCGAAAACGAAACCGAAACCAGATTTTGGCCGAAACCGAATATTCGATTCCTAGAAAATACACTACCTTAATTAAATAGTTAAATCTTTTTTTTGAGATCTATATATTTGAATAAGACACTAATATTCAAAATATCTAGATTCGGACTTTAACTGAGTCATAGACATATTTAACAAGACTGTGTTTTTTTTTGTTGGTGAGGCCAATGGTCCCCGAGAATCGAACCCAGAATCTCCAGCCTTTCCGGAGCATCGGTGTGCGTCGGATCTTTAATGTTTCTAACTTTGTTAGTAACTTGCACGTTTTTTTTTTTTTTTTAATTTAAGATCTTTTTCGGCATCGAAGGCCATTTAGACCCCGTCCCTATTCATTTAAATTTCGATTTGTAGCAAATTCAATTTA
>JAKCPI010012027.1:0-10294 GCA_023213315.1 Euborellia annulipes | reverse complement strand
ATATTTTCTCTTTCAATCCATGAATATAAAAAAAAAAAAAAAATTGTTTTTAATTACTTTGATTTTATAAGATTTTGAATAATAACTAAAATAATTAATTAATTAAGAAACATAACTGTACTTTTAATTTTTTTGATTTTGTTTTATCAGGGCTGATTTAGAGCATAGGCTCTATAGCCCTTAGTATTTGTAAATATATTACTCTAACATTTAATTCAAATAAATAAATATTTTCAACAGGATTAAGGCGAGAAAGAAAGATCTTTTTTTTAACATTCTTTTATTTTGGATGTTCTAATATAATCAACAATGCCATCTTCAGGCCTTTAGGTTAATAATATGAATATTCTCTTAAAGTGCTGATGATGACTTCGGTAGGATCATAGTCGAAACGTTCCGGAACAGATAAATGCTCTTTTTTATTATTGGATGCATCCTTTTCTTATTAATTCATACAAAAGTTGTTTTTGAATCAGGAATTAAAATATAATAAATCGGATTACGATTCTCTCTTAAATTGCCAACTTTTTTTTGATTTTACTCATTTTCTATTTGATATCTAAAATGGCTTAAATAAAATCATCGGACTGCCAGTGATCCGAACCCTCGCTCACCCTTGGTATACAAGGCAGGAGCGCGCTACCAAGTACGCCAAGCCCGAGGGGTTGCTGCTTTTATATTTATATTTTCTAGTATCCATTGTATCAGATGTGTAATATTGTTCTTTCTTCAATGAAGATGATATTTATTATTGACCAAAACGTGGGCTTGAGCCACTTAACATTGTCTCTCCATTTTATCTTGTCTACAATCTGCATAGTATGCGTAGAAGAGTAAGGGCAAGTAGAAATCGCTCTATTCTATAGATCAAAAGGGGAAGAGAATCTTCCCGTGGTGATTGTTGTTTGGGGATGTTACGGGTGATGCATTCATTCTTGAATTCCGAGATACACATGTTAAAAATTCATATTTTTGTAATTTTGTGACTTTTAATGTTATTTTTGTCAAATTTTTTTCTCCCACTTGATATAATATGCGTGTGTGACGTATAAGGAGGTGGTATTGTGAGCAGGCTTTTGAATGTTTTTTTTTTTTTTTTTTCGTTTCAAGAAAGCGCAAGGTCTTTCGATTGGATGCTGTTGCTCCAGATGCATCAGCATCAGCATTTCTTTTGCCTTGAGTTGAGCTTTTGCTCTCCTGCATCGCCTCTCCTGCCTGCTTTGGCCATCTCTCTCTCTCTCTCTCTCTCCTTCTCTCTTCTCAATATGCCAACTAAAACCGGACATTCATAAATATAAAATTTCTTCTTTTTCCTCGAATTTTGAAATGTTCTATTAATAAAAATCACATTGGAGCTGCGAAAAAGGACAATAGCGTTTGTTAGCTTGGAAATGAAAAAAAAAAAAAAAAAATGATCAGTTTCACAAAGAGTAGACTTTTAGCATTTAGACTTCGCACAATTTGAATAAATTTTTGTCTTTCAAGATAAGAAGCGAAATCTCTACCTTTCAAGGTGTCTTTATTGATTTTCTTCATCTTAAATTTATTATTTCGGAATTTTTACTTTCTCTTACCTCTATATATATGTTAATATATAGAGAGAAATTATTGTGTCTGTGAACAAAATATCTCAAGAACAAAAAGAGCTAGGAGGTTGAAATTTTATATTTAAGTTAAGCACCCTCTTGGGACGAAAGCCGAAGCTTTTGAACAAAATCGACCAAAGGGTACTAGTACTTTACTGATGCACTTTTTCAGTTTTTTTTTCGATTTTCTCAAAATTTGCTTCAACCGATTTTGATTAAAATTCAAAAATAAATTATATTTTAGATGCTCTTTCAAATGTATATTCTCATTTTGCCATTGAAATCTTCTGAAGACCACTTTACTAGGACAGTAGACAACTTTCGATTAGCGAAGATAAGAGAAAGTTGTGTGCTGTGCGCCAGTCACACCAGATTTTTTATTGTGCAGTATGCATAATTCGATTGTAGGCTTATTAAAATCAAATTTTAATCTTAAAAGATGCAACGATAGACAGAATTTTTTGCTAAAATAATCATTCTCTTTGAATAAAGAATAGAATTGTTTTTCTCTCTGGTTTATTGAAAGAGAAAAGAACCCCAAGTATATTTATGGGAAGTGAGGGAACAATCTTTTAAAAACAATCGTGCAGGGGCAATAAGGGCGTAGATAAAAAAAATGGACTGAAAATGTGGGGGGGAAATTGTCAATCATCATGGAGAGGAAAAATTATAGTTTTGTTCCACTGGAGCGGTCTTCATAGTAATCATTTTTGGAACTCTTAGTTTGGTAATTTCTGCCAAAATATAGAAGGGAGAAGACTTCGTTGCCAAAATTTTAGTTTTATTATGAGAGGGAAAATAATGTTATAGGTATACTAATGTTTTTAATAAATATTTATCAGAATCAGCAGATTTTTTAAACCTTTTTCGGCTACTGAGGCCATTTAGAGATACGGATTTTATTTAGAAACAATATAGTGATGGATACTGGGTTGACCTTCCACACGCTGATCGCTCAGTGTCACCAATTCCGAACTTTCGACTCGCTTGGCATCACTTGAATGCAACGATTATAGTGGTAATCAGCAGTTAAGCTTGAATTGGAGACAACGCGAGTTCAAATCCATCTCATGGATAAAAATTATCCAATTTTATTTGAAATGCCTCCTCCTCCTGAGGAAGGAAACAGAAACCCACCTCAGTATTATTCTCTTGAGAGTAACCACTACTCTAACAATAAATATAATGATGATAATATTAGGAAAATTTCTGACTTTAAAATTTTATAACTAAGAATCTATTTTTTATTTAAGGCCTTTTTCGGCATCGAAGGCCATTTATACCCAGTCACTATTTATTTCAATTTATTGATAGCCAATTAAATGACAGGATAAGAACCCTTGACCCCTAGCACAAGATGCGGATAATGCTGTGCTATGACCCAAGAATCTATTTAGATAAAATTAAAAAAAAAATGTTACAGTGTCATATATGGGATTAAATGGTTCAAGTTATTTATTATTTTTCGAAGAATTCATTAAGAGTGATGAAACAAACATATGTAAAAACGAAAGAATTTTTTTTTGAGAGCCAGAGAGATTCCTTTTTAAGATCGAACATTCCAAATTCGGGTTTTTCGAAATTCCATTGAATTGAATCGTTTAAGAAATGTTTACAGATCCAATGAAAGAATAACATTTATTTTTGAAATGTTTAATTCAAACAGAAGAAATTGAATGATAACAAATTTCTTTCCATTAATTAATGAACAGAAAATAGAAAAATTTATTTGTATATGGAAATATAAATAAAAAAGAGAGATTGTTTTAGTAATCAAAAATATGTTCATGTCTCGCAGTTATCGAGACCCTTGAAATAATAAGCAAAGAAGCCAACGCCCCGAATTTTTTAGAAAAGAAAACATTTCTACTGCGTGTGTGTGTCTTGATTATTTCAACTTTTTTTATGTCAAAATTTTATTTTTTTATTCCCACATACCGTGATTAAAAGGTACAATCACGTTCATGAATAGCAAGTGACCAATGATGTTGTTTTGATCTATAAATAACGGCCTTGGCCTTTGGTGATGAGAGGACTCTAAAGGATGATCGGTTTGAATATATAAATAAACGGTGAAGTGTTTAAATAAATGAACAACTCGGGGAATTGTTTGTTTTTATTACATATCGAAATTTGAGAAGTTTCGGTTTCATTCGATGTTCAATTAAAATGAAAAAGACCAAGAAATGTTTTTGCTTTGGACGATTCAATTTCGACTTTATTAAGAGGAGATCATATACCTTTAACCGGTTATATTTCTTATTTACCTAAGTGTTTATTATTAAAAAAATATTTGAGGAAAAAAACTAGAAATGATATTCTCCCATGAAAGTTTCTTGTGCAAATTTGATGAAATTTGAAAATTAAACTGATGAACTCAAAACTGACCATTTTTGAATCCAAAAGTGTATTTCAATCAAAATCAAGACATGGAATTTTTAACACGATTCATTCTTTCTATCTACAGTATATTTTTTTGAAGAAAAATAAAAAGTATGAAAATTGCATTTTTTTAGAGATATCACTTAAGGCCGGTTGCTTCACTTATAGTCAACTAGCAAATTTATCCGACCTATAGTAAATCCATTCATATAGTAAACAAGAACACGCACCAAGTTAAAAAAAAGAGTTTTTTTTAAATATAGTTAGCTACCTGAGATATAAAGAGAGTTTTGTGAAGGATTTGCATTCCAATTTGCCAATGGATTCCAAACTTCACATTAGTTTTGACATATCGCCAGTATTTATTATGATGCTTGTGTTTCTAATTTCACCCCTTATACCGAACTCTGGGTCTTGGCTAAATAACCTCGACCTGGGCTCTTATTTAGTCCCAGAGAAAAGTTTTTGGGCCAAAAAAAGAAAATATTCTAGTAATAAAACTATCTCCAAATTTTAAGCAAATTTCTAGGAATATTGCTGATAGCTTAACTAGATGTAAAAAGACTAGAAAGTCATGGTCAACTGGCTTACCCTGAGGGATAGCTAGTTAATTAGATGTGAAGCAACTGGCTCTTAGTCCTAGAGAAGAGTTTTTGGGCCAAAAAAAGAAAATATCCCAGTAATAAAACTATCCCCAAATTTTATGCAAATTTCTAGGAATATTGCTTATATTGATAAGATGACATACCCCATTTTCTAAGCTAACAAAAAGTGCGTCTTTTACATAGAAAAATTCTGTGATCAAAGCAAAAAGGATTAAAATCCTCCTCCATTTTGATGACCCACCAGAAATAGCGCTGTTTAATATATGTTTAGTCTAATGAGTTTGATTTTTGCATCGCTAACGAATGATAGTCCAGAATTAAGCTAACACTTGGAAAATACTTGGATTCAAAAGGATTAGACTCACAATTTGGGGTATTTATTTTCACTTTTAAGATTATTTTATTAATCAAACTACTTGTAATTCACTTTTAAGAAGAATGGACCACTGACTGCAGAAGAGCTTAACATGATCGGAAAAGGCAAGAGTTTTCAGATCGGATGCAAGAGTGTGGCGTCGACGTCGACGGCGGCGGCGGCATTTTGCCGGCCAAGTAATAAGTTGGTTGGCGCGGCGCCCCGGGGCCCCTTTCCACGATCGATATGCCCCAGCAGGTTTAGGGCAACGCGATTGTGTTGATTTTATCCCGGGCTGCAGGGGCCCCCGGCTGCAGGAGCAGCTCAGGTCCCCCTCCCCCTCTCCCAACCCCCCCCTCTTGAGAAATTAAATTGCAAATCATCGAGGTCACCCGGATGGATCACCCCCCCCCCCATACCCGACAACTCCTTAAACTCCTCCTTCAGGTGAATCACTTTCTCTCCCTTCAAGGTTAAAAGTCAACCTCGAAATCTTGGACTAAGGGGTTAATGTACCAAACTTAATTATTCCGCCTGACTGGCTTTCCAAAAAAAAAAAAGAACAAACAATGAATGAAAAAAAAAAAGAATATAACAAATCTACATGAACGGCATGCAATAAAACAGATTGATGTTCAATAAATTAACAAAAACGTTAAAATTATTAATAATAAAGCAATTCATCCAAAAATTTCAAGTAAATTTTTCGTTAAAACAAAAACAAAATAGTAACATGCTCAAGCTTATTAACAGAAAATTTCCAGCTATTAACATAATCGACCCAAAAGGGGTTTAATTAATTCAATTAATAGTGTACTAGGTAATTGAACACAAATGATGTCATGCACAACACACACACACACTTAACATGATTAATTTTCGGGGTGCATTGCCTACCAGTGAGAGAAAGAGACAGAGAGACAGAGAATGTGTGATAGAGAGAGAGAGCAATAGAGAATCAGATGAGATTGGCCTTTAAGACGCAGGTTGTATCCGTTGAGAGAGGATGCCGACGATGTGGTGTCTTGGCGGGGACTGGCGGTTGGCGGCGGCGCGGCGCCGGCCGGCACCGAGGCCTAAGAGGAGCCAGAGCCCCCGCCCCACGGACCGCCCCCACCACCACCAGCACCGCCACCACCGCCACTACTACCGCCTCCACCACCTCCACCGCCACCACCGCCGTTGCCACCGCGAAGCCCGCAAACCCGCCGAAACCTCCCATTTTTAACCCTCTGTTTTTTTTTTTTTTTTTTTTTTTTTAATTTTTTTTTTTTCCCTAACTATTCCACCCTGATCGAAATATTCAATAACTGAAGAAAATATTTAACACCTGTCAAGTAAAAATTCGGTTGTGAACATCATACAAATTTTGTTGATTTTTTTTCGGGTAAAATTTCATCACCCATGAGACAAATTCAGGGCTACAAAAAAAAAAAAAATCAGTCTAATATTTAAGACTTTTTGGCCTGCCTATTTTAGCTTTAGACAAACAGAGACTTTCTGTCTCTTGTGCTATGGGTCAGTGGTTCGCATCCCGTTTTTAATTGAAATAAATAGAGACTGGGTTTAAATGGCCTTCAATGCCGATAAAGACCTTAAATAAATTTAAATAAAGGTCTTTTTCGGTATCTACACTGTAAAAAAAATTTATTGATTTTATATTTTTTTAAGAAGCAAATTTCATACACAAAAACATACCAAATTTAGTAAGTCTTTGCAAAAATCATTTACAAAAATGTATTGTAATTTTTGAAAGCCGTTTGAAAATTAGAGTGCAATTGTGTTGTAATTGTTGTAACTGATTTCGAAAAAAATACAATTTTTAACGAAAATTACTATACAATCAGCGGCGTAACTAGCCTTTGAGGGCGGAGGGGGCGAAGCTCAACTAGGGCGCCGTTTGTTTAAGTTTTAATATAATTTAAAAGAAAACTATTAATTTTTTGGACAATCTATGAAAAGAATATGATAAAATTACCGTTACATACAATACATACTCTATTTTTCGTAAAAAAATTGTAATTTTGGAATGTTTTTTGTTGTAAATATTTGAACACATAAATTTGTACATTTAGTAGATAAATGCATAGTAGTTTTTGTTTTTATTTATAAAGAAAATGTGTAAATTTTGTATTCCAAAACACACTAAAATTAAGATTTCTCTATAGAGTGGTCATTGCGTTCTCTCTGAAGCTCTGGTCTTTATAAAATAAGTACTCCATTTAATATATGAAAATATTTTTATTTTAAATTTATTTAAGGGCTTTTTAGGCATCATATGCCATTTACCGTCCCTTGATTGGTATCTAATTCAATTGAAATAAATTTCTCGCCTGGGACGGAATGCGAACCCTTGACCTTTGGCATCAGAAATATGGAAAGATTAATTAGATAAATATAAAACATGAGATGATATATTTCAAAATATTATTAATTGCTAAAACAAAAACCCTAGATACTTATATCTTTTTGTTTCAATGGAAATGTTCTTTGTTAATGGGCATACATTTCTACTTTTTTGTTTTGCTTTGTTGTTATTGTATTTAAATTTGTATTGTGTTTGTTGGGACCTAACCACCGAAGACTAGTGCGTGTTAATAAATTTATTAATTTATTTTGTAATCTTCAGAAATGATACTAATACTTTGACCAAAAAATGAAGTTTATTTTTTTATAGAGCAGGTTCTTCTTGCAAAATTTTATAAAAGAATAAAATATATTTTTTATTTTCATGGATTTGGATCTCTCAGATAGACCGAAACTGGTAGCTAAGTGCACATCAGTCATCGTTCAATAAAAATCTTGAAAACAAAAAATATCTTTTATTTTTTTTATAAAATTTTGCAAGAAGAACCTGCTCCATAAAGAGGTAAACTTCCACTTCATATTTTGGTCAATTGTCTCTTACAACTTGCTAATTTCTCTCAAATACTTTGATTTGATTTCGTTCTAAAAAACCAAAAAAAATTATATCTAAAATTCATTGATTATTCTAAATGCATCGCCTGGAGATCCCGGGTTCAATTCCAGAGAGCTTGAGTCCATCATCAAGATAAATTTTTAATAAATAAAGAATTATATAACTGTTATATCATGTGTTGGTCCATGAAGTAATTATGAAAAACATATAACCAAGTATTTATTAATTTAAATAAGCGAAAAATGTAGGTAAATTAATAAATATTTTATTTTACCATACATAACGTGAATAAGACTAGCATTTTATCTCTGCCAGTCTTTTTTTTATGATTCACAAACAAAAAATCAAAAATATTCAATTTTTTTTAAAATAATCACTTAAAAGATTGGTCCTTAATAGATTTCAGCTTCTTGAAAAAGTGTGTGTAAAAGTATTTGAATTTTTTTTGTTTTTTGTTTTTCCTTTTGACCTAACAATTTGTAAGAGAGAAGGAGAGGGTGCGGCATCTGAAGAGCATTCGAGAGGAAAGTACAAGCCTGGTGGTGGGGGTGACCATAATCGATTTCCCCCTCCACCACCACTACTACCCTCCATCCTCTCACCCATCCCCCAAATGCTTAGAATTTCTGAATACGAAATATATTGGCTTTAACTTTGAATATGAATCTAGTTTTGTGAAAACCGAATTTGAATATGACGAGAATAGATTCGGATATATATCTAAAAGCATTTCTTTTATAAAACGCCCCCGGTGGTGGGGGGCAAAATAATGCTTTATAAGTAAAAAATAGATTTTAGTAATTGTATTTATTTGAGACCTCCTTGTTTTAATAAAAGTTGTTCACTAATAATGCACCGCCTTTTTTTTTTTGCTAGAAAATATCATAAATAATCTAAAAACATGTTGAGTGGAAATTTATAACGTTCGCTTTACCAAGTATATAGTATATGGCCTTAACTTTTTCAATTAGGCTGAGTGATGGAGTTTTCAAATTTATTATTATTTTTTTTTACTCTAATAAGTCAGAAAAGTTTAAATTTTTTCATATTTTTTGGTGTGAGAGAGCGAGGACTTTTAATTTGATTTCAGTATTTAGTATTTTTTGAAGATTCTTTGGATGCACTGCCTTACTCAAAAAGATGCCCTTTCCCTTTGAAGAATCAGATTACTTTTAATTATAATACATTTATATCCTTTATTGACAAGCATGCATGTGCAATCTTTTTGTTCCAGAATGCACAAATTTCTTTCGGCACAAGCATGCTTGTGCAAGAAATGTGGCGAAAATTAACCTAAAAATGTCAAAATCGGAAGGTTATTTATTCAAAGATAACAAGAAATACTCACTTGCTTCAAACAGAGATACAATAAATATTAATATTTAAATTGAAATTTTAAATAAATTAATATAAATTAAATAAATATAAAATGTCAAGACGTCTATAAAATGGCGGAGCACTATTATGCTTGTGCATTAGGGTGGCCACAAAAAACAAATTTTTTTAATTTCTTTCGGCCGAACATCCTAAAAGTTGTCTTTTGGCTAGAAAATGATAATGGCAAAGTTTAAGCTAAATTGGATAACGCTAGCCCGTGCCTCATCGGGGTTAAAACTTTGAAAAAGTGCGATTTTATCTAAAAATTCGCAATTTTTACTTCATAAAACGAAAACAAAGTATCGTAGAAAAATGAATCTTGGCTTATTTCATAGCAAATTTAATTCTCTTGAGGTTTTATAATAACCATTTTTTCATTAAAACTTATAGATTTAGTGATATTTACAAATTAGCATTTCGGTTTTGATATATCGTCGCTTGCATCACGTAGTGACGTACCTCAAAAAAATTAAAAATTGAGATATAACGAGTAAGACCGTGTCCTAGCGTTCTTTACATTATCACAAAGTGACGAATCTGTATTTCCATGTTTTTTCGTATTATTTAGGTTTTTTGGTTTTGCGTATCTACACATTTAATATATCAACATGAACTATAAACAGCTCTTCTGAAAAATGTTAGAAATTGAGATACGCCACTACGTGATTCAGGCGTCGATATTGCTCTTTCTGAAAAAAAAAGTGAAAAATCACAATATAGACCAGCGTTTTCCAAATTGTGAGGCGCGCCTCCCTAGGGATAGACCCCCTAGGCGCGAATATTGGCCACCAAGATCAATTTTTTTTTTTTTTTTTTTTTTTTTTTTTTTTTTTTTTTTTTTTTTTTTAACATTCACACTTTTTTCTCATTCACACTTCCAATTACACACACATTCATACAGTCTTTTCGGCAACTTAGGCCATTTAAGACTTTGACGATAACCGTTATGAATATATATTATTTAGGGTCCAGGCATTCTTATTTAAGTCATTTGGTATCCAAATGGCTTAAATAAAATCATCGGACTGCCTGGGGTCCGAACCCGCGACGTTTGGTATACGAGGTTAGC
>JAKCPI010012026.1:0-13620 GCA_023213315.1 Euborellia annulipes | reverse complement strand
AGATCCGTTAATTTAGCAACATAATAAGACTTGAGAATGAAATTTTATAAAAATTTTGAGTATAAACACATGAAATCAATCAATTTGCCAATTATTTCAACTAATGGATGAGCATCAAATTTTTTTTTCCAATTGATCGGCGCCCAGCGACCAGCCAGGAGACTCAGCGAAACTCTTGTCCTAAGCCTTTCGTCTCGCCCGAGATCGCTTTTCAAAAAAATCGCTAAATCTTCTTAATTATTTCACGGATTTGAGGCAAAATGCAAAAACTGGTCTCTTGAATCAATTATAAAGCCATAGGAATTTTTCTATTTAGCTACGCCCACATAAAATGAGGGTTTGTTGATGACACTCACGACTTGGAATGTCAACTCCCGCCAATTTTTTTAATTTATTGTTTTTTAATTAAATAAACACATTTAGGGCTTGGATATCGATTTTATAAATTAAAATATAAAATATTCTAATCTAAAACAATCCATTTTCGGCCAAGGAATGTCCTAAAAAATAATAAAAAATCGATTTTAATTAATTTTGACAGATGAACTTTTTTTCTTTTCAAAATAATAAAAAAAACTATTCAACATATAGAAAAAGTGAATAGTGCATCAAAAAAATCAGCAATAAATCCTGAATCTTACACATTTATGTCAATTACTAGTTTGCTCTATTTAATAAGAGAGAGTCACATCTATGTTTGCTTGAATTTTCGTAAATTTTCTAAAAACTAAAAAAGATATAAAATTGGTGTTTATTGATTCGTTATCTGCATTAAATACAAAATTTATTCGATATCTTAAATATCTTCTACCTTTATGTTTAATGATATTAAGCCTTCTCAAATTTTGTATCGTTTTTTGAGTATAACTCGAAAAATAATTGAGATACAAAAATAACAAAAGTAGACTCTTAATCCTCATCAAATCCCCCCATATTTCCCCCGTGTCATATGTTTAAGAAGTGGTTAAATTAAAAATCTTATATTTTTAGAATTTGTATCAATTAATCGAAAACTATTAGAGATATTAAAAATTTCTTACGCAAATTCTTATTCTACGTGAAATTTTATCCAGAAACGACGGATCACATGCCTTGTGTTGTGTTTAATAGATAGATAGTAACTAGGGGCGTAGCGAGAGGAGGGGGCAAAGGGGGTCATCATGCCCCGGGCGCTACTCACGAAGTGGGCGCCAAATGGTCCGCAAAACAAAAAATTGCTGGATAATTTTGATTTTTATTATAATTGATTTCTGCAAAATTTAGTGCCAGTGTAATATAATAATTATGTATATTTTACATATAATATTATATGGTTTTCGAATGGGGGGGCGCTAAAAGGGTATTGTCCCCCGGGCGCGAGTTAAGCTCACTACGCCACTGCATGTAGTCTAATGGAGATTCGTTCACTAAGCAGATTAAATTTAATTTTAGTAATAAAAAAAATGCTACCAGATATTCGAAACTTTCATTATATATAAAGTAGACTTTGAAGAATTTATTTTGCATCGATTTATTTTAATTCACTAAAGCGTTTATGAGAAAAAAATTATAAATTGATGAAACTAACTCGGTTATTATTTGATAAATTCATTAGTGTATAAGAAAGTGCGAGCGGCAACACTGTAGTCAGCTTTAGTTGTATATAAGTTTGCGAATAAGAATAGAATATTTCAAATAATTTTTATAAAATTTATTTCCATAATTCATTTGAGAGAAAGATTAACTCTGCTGCCAACGTATGAATTATACAGTGTTGTCACCAGAGTTGGGTTTTATACATTATTTTGCAGTTTTATACAAAAATTGCGGATAAAACCTTGTATAAAACGTTATAAAATGTAAAAAACGTATAAATGGATAAAACTTGGATGCGCATGCGCAAATCCGACGAGGAAGGAAGTTCAAATAAAATTTCATTTTTCAATTATTAACATTTTGAATATATTATTCACTAAAAAAAAAAGCAAACAACATCGTCAATGCTTTAGAACATTATAAAATATGAAAAGCTTTTAAGCTGTTTTTTCAGGGGGGGGTTGGTTTTGTACAGTTTTATACCTTTTATACATCGGCCTAGTTTTATATGCGATAGTTTTACACATGTATAAAACCGTGTATTATACTCGGCGGGATAAAACTTCGCCAACTCTGGTTGTCACGTTATCAGTCTATTTTACAACAACGAATTATTAATATTTAATAATTTTTTTACCCATCAATTTTCTTAAATAAGTTAAATGCTTTTCAATACTTTTAATTTTTATTTGAGTGAATTAAAAAAAAAATTTTATAATCATAATTTACATGTATAAAGATTAAAATTAAATATTTTTGTGTACAGAAGTTTAAATCGTGGTACAATCACTGCCAAAAGTTAGTTAAAATGTTATTCTATTTTTTTTTATTTTAATGAAATTTTTTTTTTGAAAATTTTCGATTTCCTAATAAGCGTTTCTTTTATTCTGTTACTATTTTTTTTAACTAATTGTATGCAATATAACGTAATTATTCACGAATTCTTAAATTATAGTACTTTTGTCTCCGATTGTACCTCCCAAACATCCTTAAGGTTGAGGTGGTAAAAATTTATGGGGGGGGGGGTGTCTAACTTAAATATAAAACTTCAACTTCGTAGCGCTGAAAATTGATATGTATTAATTAATAAATTCACATTCATTAATACTTTCAAATTTTATTCAAATAATCTACAAAATACAAATTTAATTTAATGTAAAAAAGTTTTTTCTCAAAACTTTCCATTTGGTTATTATCTGGCTCTTGCACTCAAATCTTCAATTATAATGAGAGCGAAAGAGAAAGGAGATTGGGCGCCAGGCGACTGGTCAAGGCCAACGAGATCATAAAAGACGACAATCAGAGTGATGTCATCGCCCAAAATAGCAAGGCACCCAGACGGCTGTGTCTGGCTGGCAATCTACTAACCAACCTGAAAACATCGTCTCTCAATATGTTATGCTAAATGTTCAGAGGGAAATTTCTTTTAAACAAAAGTTGTTCAGAATGATGAATGAAACAATTTTGTTTATATAAATTAATTAATATTTCAAGGGTATATTTTGATTTTTCTATTTCCTTCATCAGAAAAGCAATAGAGATTATTAATGTTAAGCAATGCCAAGCGGTACTGAATCTCGGATTGGAGGCAAGAGAATGAGAGAAGTGTAACTTCTAGAAGCCTCAAATAAGTCCCTAAAATAAAATTCGAAAAGACCAAAGACTCGAGTAACTTGTGGTCAAAAAAACAACGAATTTAATCAATCAGGCAGAGAACAAACAAAAAAAAAGCAAAGCCATAAATAAAATGACAAAGAGACGAAATTTTATTTTTTTATTACCTAATAAAATTTGAACTTGGCCTAGTTTTAACGAAAAGGTCATTCACCTCTAGATTTTTATAAAAAAACAAGTAAAGGGATTACTCAACGAATTGATTTAATAAATAATTTTAGTTTTAAAATTTTTTTATCATTATTTATCAATCTTTACGAGATGATGCAAGTGACGTTTTGAGCTCGATTTGTGTTTGTGTGTGTTATAAACTCGATAATTTCTCTTTTAATCGGTATGTTCTATTTATTATTTATTCCTGCTCTGATATTTATTATAAAAAATAAAAATCTTAACAAGGAAATAATTTATTAGTTGCCCAAATCACCGTCAAGATAGTGGATGGCGTTAGCGTACGGTAAAATTTATTCCTTTCACATGTTAAAGTTTTCTGAATGGGCTTGAGTGTTAAAAGCAGACAAACGCTTGGTGCAATCACCATCAAATTTTTTTTTTTAATTCAAAGGTTTATCAAAATTGCAAGTTTCAACAAAATTGTTCTATAATCGAGTCATTCCACGTCAAATTTTAACCTCACCATCTCAGATTTCTATGAAATTTGAGTCATACGTAGAGTCAATAGAGACTAAGAAAAAGCCCCAATTTCAACTTGATATCTCAACTCGTTTAAGAAATATGGCGCGTTAAAGTTGTCAAAAATGGCAAAAAATCGACCTAACCACATCTATTTAAATTGCTATAAAATCTCTTAGAGATGAGATAGAGAGATGAATGAGGTGTCATTTTACAGCTGTTTAGATGCCCTTTCCAATGATATACAACACACCTGGGGCGGTAATAAAAATTTTTTTTTAATTTCAAAATCAAAAATTTAAAGTAATTTTTCTCAAAAAAGTACCCCTTCGAAAATTTTGAAAAAATTCTAAAATAATCCTTGTTTAAAGGATTAAAGATAAAACTAAGTTTCATCATGGGATCATAATGGGTTCATATAGAAAAATTAATTTAAAAAAACCCTTTCTTTAAATTTTTGCCATAAAAGTGCAAAAACTAAATTTTTTTCAAAAAGTACCTCTTAAAAAATTTTGAAAAAATTCTAAAATGGTCCTTGCTTAAAGGGTAAAAGATAATATAAGCCTCATCGAGGGATCATGATGGGATCATAGAGAAAATTTAATTAAAACAACCCTTGCGTTACTCTCTAAAAACGAATTAGTAAAAAACTACTAATTCATAGTGTATAGTCACTTTTTTAAGATGTGCAAAGTAGACCACCCGTAAATAGTGGATATCCACTTTTTCAATTAGTAAAAATTATTAATATGAAAAATTCACTAATTGAAAAAGTGAATTTTTTAAAAAATAATGACCAAAAAAAGAAATGTTTAAGATATCTGAAATAAGGTGCGATGACACCGGGACCTTAACTTGTGTTTACTGACTCGAGTTCTAGCCGAACCCACTTAAACTTGACTTACTATTACTTCTCTGTTATTTGCTATATAAGTATGTCGCTGATGTTAACAATGCTTTTTACTTGAATGTTACTAAATTCCTTCCCAGCAATTTATTTCTAAATAAACTTAATAAAACTAATTATTGTTATATCAAGAAATATATTTACTAAATTTTAAGTAAAAGTATTTCTTAATTGACTACTTAAAAAATAATATTTTATTAATTTAAAAAAATTTGGAATCTATTTGTTTTGACTTAACATATATTTCCTGCAATTTTTAACAAAAAATACAAGTTATCTCAATATTATTATTTATTTGTATTATTATTACTTAAATAAAGCCTTATATTGCCAAAAATGTCTTTATTAAGGAACCGATCAAACAGCTGGTCGGCCATGTTGGCTTCTCAGACAGCCGGAATTGAATGAACTACTTTTTGAATTAGTAAAAAATAACTAATCTAAAAGTAACCAATAAATTTACTAAATATCTTAGTAGATTCTACTCAAAATGACTAAATTTGGTGTAATTTTCTTACCTACTGTTTGAATAAGTATAAATTCTACTAATTCGTTTTAAGAGAGTAGATTTTTGTCATAATTGGGAAACATTACACAGGCTAACAGTGATTTTGGTACCGGGGATATTTTGAGCTGATCTCTGAGTATATGCGACGTCCTTTTTCCAAAAATGCCGTCAGTTTTGCTCGAATAGTCGAGATATAGGCCTATTTGGTTTCCCATAGCACCTTAGTTTCAAACGTGCATTTTAAATGTTGGCTGCTTGAAATAAACTCTGAGGATTCTTTTCAATGTTGAAAAAGCAAGTTTTCCTTGATTTATGAATTAATATTAAAAGATTAATTAATTTTCAATTTGACTCGTTAAATATAATATTAAAATTTTTCTAAATATTAAAAATAAAAATAAATTCCCCTGACTTTTGTAAATAAATGTATGATTCTTAAATTAATCTATTTATGTTTCTTAAATTGGCATCTCTACAAGTCATGCGTAAAATAGATAAAATTATAATTTTATAATCAAACTCTGTGTTAAAAAGTCAAAGTCTTTCTGCTCGTTTCTGAAGTTCCATCAATATATTCTGAATAAAAACTTAATTTGAATATATTGAACTAACGCAGAATAATGGTCCATAGGACCTAACAAATAAATTCTAGGAAATATTAAAAATAAATTATTTAAAAGGAAAATGATAAGAGTGAACTGATTATCAGAAAATCATATTTGTGAGCTCCATTTTTACCAAGCGCCTTTATCACAGCTCAAATTTTAACACTATTAAATAATTAAATCAAATCAAACAATCAAATTTATAAAAAAAAAATAAAATAATATTTAAAAGAAAAGAAGAAATACAACAAAAAACAAAACTAAACAATTAAAAATACAACAATCAAAGAATCTGCGAGTTGACTTCCTACCCCGAGTTCTGACATTCTATACGATCGACATTTCGGTCTACAAGGAAGCTGCCTTCGTCGAGCCGAACAACCTCATAGCCGCCGAAGACATCAAACCAGACTCAACCAAATCATCATACAGTTAAGCTCAATTCACTCGATTTTCTTGCCAAGTAATAATTATTTAAAAAGAAATTAAATGAACAATAAACTTTAAAACAAATAAATATTAAACTAACTTATCAATAGAAATTATAATTTAAACGAACCTAGCAAAAATAATTTAATATTTTTAATAAAGTAATCACAAAGACATTTCGGCCGGAAAAAGGGAATTTCTCAGGCAAAGTGTTCAATAGTAATTAATCATAATACACGGTTTGAGGAAATCCGTAAATTCGATTAAACTCATTTTTTACTTTCTCTTACCTATGTATATATGTAATATATATATAGAGAGAAAGTATTGGATTCATGTCAAAAATTCGATGTCGAGATTTTGATGGATCTTCACGTTTTGAGGTCCCCTGAATCCAAAAAAGTGGTTTTCGCGACATGGTCTGTCTGTGGGTGTGTGTGTGTGGTGTGTGTGGGTGTGTGTTCAATTTTAAGCATGAAGGAATTGAGCTATGAGGCTGAAATTTTATATTTAAGTTAAACACCCCCCGGGACCGGAAAAATAAGCTTTTAATCAAAATCGGCCAAAGAGTACTAGTACTTTACTGATGTACTTTTTCAGTTTTTTTCGATTTTCTCAAAATTCGCTCTAACGATTTTGATTAAAATTCAAAAATCAATTATTTTTTAGATGCTCTTTCAAATGTATATTCTCGTTTTGCCCCTCAAAATTGTTTGAAGCACACTTTACTCTTGTGCTTCATAGGAAAGATAGGAGAAATGGTTGCCATGGTAACAAAATATAAATATTTTCCCCATACTTATAAATTTTACATCTGAATTCAAATATTCCCTACTGCCGGGAACTAAATATATATTGACACAAAAAATCTGGTGTGACAAGCACAGTACACAACTTTCGATTACCGAAGGTAAGAGAAAGTTGTGTGCTGTGCGCCAGTCACACCAGATTTTTTTAAATATTCCAAATTAAAACCGAGGTCATTGAGATTACTTTATCTAAAGAAAAGCGAAACAATTTATATTAATGAAATTTAAATAATAAGATTAATAAAAAGACACATATTTTTTTTATAAACCAAATTGAAAGTTAATCTCGATCGTTATTTTTCCCATGAATAAATTGGTCTTTATTATTAAGATTTATACTTTTATTTACGTAATCAAAGCCCAGAGTGCAACTAATTATATTTCAGATAATAGTAAGTAATTAATACCATTACACAGGCAACAGGGATTAGGACGATCTGAAGGCCGAAATATATTACCCTAATTCTATTCAGAGAATAAGATCTCTGAATAACTTTTCTCTAAATTAATTTTTTTAAATAAACAACTAATCATTTTTTTCAAAAGTCTGTATCAGATCAATATGTATGAATATTTCATCCTTGTGGATAACTGAAATTGAAATAAAAAAAATTATATACAACAAAAAGTTACGTGCCTACTTTGCTGAAATAATAATAATTTATTTAATAACTGCAATAATGGCAAATTCTGATGCTTTCCGGTTGTTTTGAAATAATTGATATTTGAATCCTGTTATGCAAATGTGTGTCAAAGGCCAGGCATCGAGTTTTGAGAAAATAAACATTAAAGTTTTTCTGATTTAAATTGTTTTTTTTTTTTTTTATCAATTGTGCAAGTAAATACTGTAATTATGGCAGATATTCATAAATTATCTCTAAAAATACGACTAATTTAGAGAATAAAAAATTATTATTGCAAAATTCTACAAGTCCAATTATATTTGTAAAAATGCTTCAAAGTGATAACAAAATTTTTTTCTTCAATTAATTCCTGAATAATAACATGGAAACCGGAAATCAAAGTTATAATGAAATTGACTTAATATTATTTTTGATGTCACACTGATCCTCATCTCCATTATCAGGAATATTATCAAAAAATTAAATTAAATTACATTTTGACATCTACGAATTCATTTCTCATTTTTCAAAAAAAACGATTTTGGTTTATTTAAGGTAAACAATATATAATAATATAGGTTAAATAAGTTTTTATTATTATTTTTTTTTTTATTTAATTACCCCTTTTTCGGCTGCAGAGGCCATTAGGGTTTTAATTTTTTACATATTATTAAATTTTTATAATAGTATCGATGGCTACCGGGGGACGTTCAACACGCTGATTTCAGGGGGTCACCAATCCCAGATTTCGCCGCGCTTGGCAAGGTTTTTATTAACACACATTTGCATAACAGAGTCCATATAAAACACTGTATTTGTGAAAATGTAAAATATAAATTAAAAAATTCTCATTTTTAAATAGGTAATATCTGCCAAAATTCACATTCATTTGAGAGAAGTAATATTAAAAATAAAACTACTATAACGTGAAAAGTCACTTATCAATGGAAACATCAATAAAGGTAGACAAAATTTGATTAACAAAATTTTATTTTTTTTATTTCATATTTTTATAACATATACTTTAATTTAATTTGGGGTTTAATTAGCAAGATTATTTAATTTAATGTACCGGTCGTTGGCTTCGCAACAACGCCGGTAAGGTAGGGGTGTACTCGAGTATCTAGCTTCGCTTCTTTGAGACACAAAAGCCTTGAATCGTATTGATAAATTGTTAAGAATTTAAATATTAGATATAATTTTATATTTATAATCATTCAAATAATTGTTTAATAAATTATATTTAGAAAGTTTATAGTTTATTATATATGCAAGTTAATTAAGGGGGAAAGGGGAAAAACATAATTATTGACTCATCTTTCGTTGATGATGGTTGCTTGGAGTCGCAGCCTCCAGTTGGTCCAGGAAGAACTCTTGCCGGCTCTTTTCAAGGGCCCATGGCCACTGGTAGTCGCATGGAGAGCCACCAGGATTCATTTGTGATGCATAGCCTCCTCCTCTGGATAATGGTCCAGGGAGAGGATTGAGACGAGTTACCCCACTAACAGGGTGCTTGGGGGAGGCATAGCCTCATAATAAACTTTGATATAATATAGGAACACAAGGCCTATTTGGGGAGGCGATGTGGTTGCCTTGAAGGCTGGTAGACAATTAAATTAATTATTTATTTTTTTTCTCTAATTAATTAATAAGAGTAATATTAATATTTTCACAATAATTGAAATTAAAGATAATTATTCCCTAATTGGGATTGTTAAACAAATGATTAAATAATTCATTAAAGAAATTATTAGATTATTTGTTTATAAAAAAAATTAATGAAAATTAAATAATTGCATATTATTTAATTTTCACTTGAATATTCTTGGGGATAGAAATTCTGAGGGTCCAGATAAAGAGAAAGAGGGGTTGGCCAGGAGAAAAATGCTCAAATGGCTTTGATCATTATATCCCCGACGAAGAAGAAAAAAAAAAAATTTCACAATAATTTTTTTTTTTTTTTTTTTTTTTTTTAAATAGTGAAATCTATTAACAAAAGATCTACACAATTCATCACTCTTTAACAAAACTTAAGCCGAGGGTATTCAAGCAAAACCAAGTTTACCCGATAACAATTAAAATTAGCAAACCATTTATTGGCCATACATTATCTCTATCACACATCTGACTTTATTACACCCTAAAACTGGGCTCTTCACTCATCCCAAAAAGACTAAACTATCGAGATGTCAGTCTTATTAGAATCAACCGTGGTTCCGTCTGCACACTCACAATTGAGGGGGAGACAGATTCTGCATTTCCACCTTTTTAATCCACGAAGAAAAGAGAAAAGCATGGTGTTGTAGTCCACCCTTGTGGCTCAACCCAATGCAAAACAAAAGGGGGTGCTGGACTCATTTTTAGGACAAGTGCCTATTCATGAGGTCACTTTCCATGATTCTCAGACACCATTTGTGGGTACTATGACCCTATTGTGGGTGCTATGACCCGTGAGCTATGCTCATTATTAATTATTTAATTGTTGGCACTTTGGCCGTTTAATTTACTTCCAAATGCAGACCTGACTCCTTCGAATATAGAGGGCTCGTAAATCCAACTAATCTTTTTCAAATAATTCCTCCACCCAACAATTAATTCACTTCGAGAAACTAGTGTATTCCCAATTATCCACTTCATAACAGTAATTTAAAACAATAGGATATTCGCAATCTCAGATTTACAGAATACCTCGGCATAAATTTTATCATATTTATTTTTTTTTATTTTACTAATGGTGCATTTAGGGCACCAAATGGCTTAACATTAATACATTTTTTTTTTTTTTTTTTTTTTTTAGAATTTTAGATAACTTCCCTATTTCTCATTACTCTTGAAATAAAACATGATTTCATTATTTAAACACCTTATCAACTACACTGGCCTTTTTGGTTTAGGCCTAACACAATAATTGACGATTTGCCTTGTTGGCATAAAAAAAAAAATTAAACTTCAACTTTACACTTCACGGCACTTTAAAGGGGATCATGGGAGGAAAGCATTCTTTTTTTTTTTTTTTTTTTTGAATGTTCTACCATCTTTGTTATTTATTTATAGGAGCATTCTTTATTGGAATGTTCATAGACTTTTTGTTCGAAATTAACATTCGGTATGTTAATGTTCATATTCTACGCTGTTTATTTATTATTTGGTTTTATTTATTTAGATTATTTTTATTTGTTAATACTCAATTCTTTTCTATCCAATCAACTTTGTTGACCACCACCACACCTCACTTGATAAAAAGAACGATTTTGAAATCATTCTACATCCCATCTAACAATGTAAAACAACAATCATTCGGGGCACATCAATATATGAAGAAAGCATTTCCAATCAATTTGAATCGTGCGTTACAATTCATTTCAACACTTTTAAGTTATATACTATATCTACTATGTTAAACATTCCCATTAAATAACAAAATCTAACCAACACTCATTCAAGTAATCAGTCCGTGAGAGCAAGCTACTGGTCTGGGTTAAAGGTCACATCCGGGAGACGGTTTCACGTAGATGCTGCTTTTGGCGAACTACCTTAAAACGCGTCCGATGTTTGTAAAATAATTTATTTAGCGCTAGGGCTGAGGGATGTCCTCGTATTACACAAGAACCAACCGTGACACAATTTTCAACCACCGGAGGAGAGCTGACTGGACCGGCTGAGGCTTTTCCAGACTCAAACTTCTCATTTTCAAGGGCATATAGTACACGGGAATCATTAGTATTGAGCAGCGAGAGCGTCTCCGTTAACAAATCGGAAGAAGAAGACAATTTAAATGTGGCAGGAAGAGAAGACAGCGCTTCATAATGAGAGGACACAAAAGAATAGGTTATATAGCAACCGGGTTGAACGATATCAATGACAGGTTGCCTGGTAACATTTTCAAAGGCAAGGTTCCTGTTTGAATAGGCTGAAAAGATGGCTTTGATAGTGGATACTTTACATATTGAACAAGCTTGTGGGACACAGAGCGGGGGCACTACATCGATGGGAGGCTTTTTGAGTGGCTGAGTGCAGTCAATGGTTGGACGGCACTGGACTGACGGGGTAGGACTACCATCGACTTTGGGCAGTGGAGTAGCTGTAACCTCACAGGGTTTAACTACAGCGACAGGGTGGACTTGGGTTTGAACGAGAGCAGTTTCCAGAGCAAGACTGGCAGGTTCAATTGGGGATTCCAGCTCTTCAAAGTGGGAGACCGTAGTTAAGTGAACACGTTTAGGCACGGTTACGGGGAGGACGCTGGGTGGCTCAAGAACACACATGTTATAGTCAATTGTTTCAATGGCTGCGAAGTGGACTTTTTCGGCTGTATAGGGCACAGTACCTTCAACTGAGGCGACGGGAATTTCGGACCACGCCGATCGCAGCCCCGGCTTGACTTGGTCAAGCTTATGCACGAGTTCCGTATCAGTTTGGCCTACCTTATGGTTAGTGTGATCAAATTTTTGGTCCATTCTGGCGAACATGGCGGCATTATAGGCGCGCATGTCTGCTAGATTTTGCGCGAACATATTTTGCACCTGACGCAAGAATTCGTCAATACCGATTGGAGTCTTCATTGCAGGGGGAACCGGGGGAATTGAGGCTTGAGCTACTTCTGGGGCACGGATCATGGGAGACAAGGCCGGTGGCAGGAGAGGATTAGGCTCCGATACCGGCGCCACGGGAACAGGGGCAGGATTTTCAACTGGGGACAAGAAAGGGGAGTCACTTACTGGCAGCTGATCTATCCTGGTGGCTTCAACAGGAGTAGCGGAAATGAGGGGAGGGGCCAGAGCATCATGAGGGCATTCAGCCCTACGAGCTAGCCGGTCAGCCTCATTTTGAGCTAATCTTTTGTCAAGTCGAGCAAAACTTTGTTGAATTTCCGCGACCATAGCGACGGTCTCTGGCGCGAGTCTATCTTGACACTGACGAAAGGTTTCGTCAAAGAGAGGGGAGCTACTTATGGGCAACGGAGCTATCGTTGGTGTTTCAACAGAAGCCGCCGAAACTAAAGGAAGGGCAATCGCACCGTCAGCAGATTCCGAGGGAGATGGAAGACTTTTACTTTCTAGAGGGAAGTCGCACACGGACAACGGCTCTATTTGTGGAGTTGCAGCAGAAGCAACAGAAACGAGGGGAAGGGTAAGAGCATTCTCACCCGATTCAGACGTCAACGGGAGGATGTGAATCTCTTCACACGGTGGCTCCCGGTTAACGGGCGCACTGGGTTCTAGAACAGGACGAGACTTTTCACTAGGTGGCACCCATTTAAGAACAAATGAGGGCTTTTTCGCTGCTGCTTCAGGTTTTGTAGCCACGGAGGGTTGGAGGGGCAACTTTGGAGATGGCTTGACTGACTCAAGAGGTTGATCAGGTCTCCCGGGCAGGGTGGAATGACAGCACATCTGATGGTTGTCGTCGTCATCAACAAGGAAATTATCCTCATTAAAGCAAGTAGCACCTTCATCCATGAAATCTGACTCATGATCGGGTAGAGGGTCCTCATACAGATAATCAACAGGGTCGAAAAGCTCTTCCTCCGAGTCAGAGCAATCATAGGGGTTAGGAGTTGGTCGAGATCTCGAACTCGATTGAGGTTCTGGGCGAAACTTCGCTAACTCTAACTCTTCTTGTTGAAACTCTAGCCAATCTTGTTTCAACTCAGGGGTGGTGGCCCAAAAAGGCTCATCAGAGGAACCAAAAGCAACATTTACATAAGGGGACGGAGGAGATTCGGTAACAAAATATTCATCGGCAAAGGGAAACTCTTCTAAGGTAGTCGGATCAAGATTACGCGGTTTGGTCTTGGATTTCCTGGGCTTTTTAGGCCTGCAGGGGTACCTTTGATGTCTTTGATTGAATCCTAATT
>JAKCPI010012025.1:0-32947 GCA_023213315.1 Euborellia annulipes | reverse complement strand
CGCACCTTTTCCGCTTTTTTTTTGCATGCGAGTCTCATCCAGTGGCGTAGAGAGCTTAACTCGCGCCCGCCACAATACCTTTTAGCGCCCCTCCCCCCCATTCGAAAACCATAACATTATACAGGGGCATATATAGAAATTTTTTTGGGGGGTCCGAACTCAAAAATTTTTTTGCCTGCGGAAAATTTTTTGCCCTACTGTAAAAATCATTTTACCTTTTTTGGGGAGGCTAAGTTTTGCGGAATTTTTCCCCCCTTCCTGCGGAAAAATTTTATTTTTTTTTGCGGAACCAAATTTTTTCGTCACGCGGAAAATTTTTTTAATTTTTTTTCCCGGGCATTAAAATTATTTTTTGTTTTGCGAATTTGTTTGGCGCCCCTTTGTGAGTAGCGCCCGAGGCATGATGATCCCCCTTGCCCACCTCTCGCTACGCCACTAGTCTCATCCCATCTTTTCAGACTCATGTTTTGGCCGGCCGAAAGTTTCGGCTATTTTTGGCCGAAACCGAATATTCGGTCGGTTCCTAATATAGACACATACATTTTTCTCATTTCATTTTTATTTATAGTGTCTATAGATTATTTTAACTGTTAATTATTCATTAATTTATGATTTTTTTTTGTGAATCATAACCTGCCCGGGGATTCTCCCAAACACACAAAAAAAATTTCATCAAAATCGGTTCAGTCATTTAGGAGAAGTTCAGTCACATACACACGTACATAAGAATTATATATATATAATTATTTTTTGTTAGATTACTTCTTGGGGGGGGGGTTGCCGACCCCTGGTCTAGTCAATCCTCCCGTATCCATATGCTATTTTCGTTAAAGCAATCAATCATAAAAGAAATGATGACATGATTTGATTCCTTCTCTTTTTTTTATTGAATTGTCTCTCCTCAGAGTAACAATATTATCTAAGGGTAAAGTTCACACACCTCCCAAATCCTTCCTTCTCTCAACCATTAAAGTAAATTAGCTGCAATATTGATAAAAACGCATCTGGAGCATTTGCCTCTATTTATTATTCATACCCCAACTAGAGAGAGAGAGAGTTTTCTTCTATCATTGATGATATTATTGCAAGTCAGTCGGTAATCCTGAGGGTGACTCCCTCGCATAAGGGAGGCTGGCTAATACGTTTCAGATTGCATCCCAAATGCAATGCACCCTTAATCATAACACAATGAATAAAAAGGCGTAACGGAAACCCGAGCCTTAAGGGATGATTAACTCGCAAAACGGAGAGCTTCTTTCATCTAGCCACCCACCCTAAAATTTACCCAAATAAAATAAAAAGCCATTAAAAAGAAAGAGAAAAATGAAACCCCCCAAGAGGTCACAAAGTGTCTAGATAGAACAGGGAAAAAATTACAAATACACTCCACTATTTTAGCTAATATTTGTGATGCTTAATAAATATAGAAAAATTAGATATTAAAAAGTTCAAAAAAGAGAAAAAAACTCTCAGAAGCTAGCAGAGTTATAACTTTACCAAACCCCAAAAATCAATGTGTCTGGGTGACGTTATTCGCAGAAGGAAGAATTATTTTACCCCTTACGCCCCTCTCCCTCCCCTCCTCTATTTCTACTATTATTATTGTTAAATATTAATTAGGTACAGATTAATGAATGAACTTCTTTTTATTTAAACTAACTGGAATACATAATATTTATAAATCAATGTAACGAATATAAACTGTATACAAACAGTTTGTAACTAACACATTTACAAAACACAATATAAACAGACACTTGTTCATATTCCAACAATCCCCCTCTCGAAGTAACATCCTAGAATTCTCTAACATTCCCCCTCTGGAAGTAACAACCTTGAATTCTGATGTTCACTTCGCCAGGTTAACAGTCTCTTTGAATGTTTTTCATGTAATGGACGTGGTAACGGCTTCGTTAGTATATCTGCAAGATTTTCATCACTTTGGACATAATTTACAATAACCGTTCCATCTTCAACTTTGTCTCTTATAAAATGATATTTGATTGCAATATGTTTTGTCTTCATTTTGGATGTAAAATTCTTAGAGTGGCTAATTGCAGCTTGGTTATCACACCAAACAGGTGTTGGTCCAGGGATTAAATCTGTTACTTGTAACGTTTTCAATAATTCTCTCATCCATGTTACTTCTCTGACTGAAGATGACAGAGCAATGTACTCAGCTTCCATTGTACTGAGTGCAGTTATAGATTGTTTACAACTCTTCCATAAAACCGGTCCTCCAGCCAAAATAATCACGTAACCAGTTGTACTTTTTCTATCTAGTACCGATGTTCCCCAATCAGCATCGGAATAACTCTTTAATTCTTCTCCAGTTGCTTTATATTTAATTCCACGATCCTTTGTTGCTTTCAGATAACTTAAGATCCTTTTAGCTGCAATCCAATGTTTTCTTGTATATTTCGTACAAAATTGTGCAAGACGATTCACAGAATAAGCGATATCCGGTCTTGTTCTCTGTGATAAATATGATAATCCACCAATTAATTCTCTATAGGGTAAATTTTTCATACATTTTTCATCTTCTTCTTCAAGTACATTAGTATTTCTTTCCATAGGTGTTGAATAAGTCTTGGCTTCTTGATGATTAAAACGTTCTAAAAGTTTATTCAAATATGTTTCTTGAGTTAAATTCATGCTTCCATCTTCAGATTTAGAAAATTTAACTCCTAGCAAATATGATACTGGTCCAAGAAATTTAACTTCAAATCTTTCATTAAGAAGGTTTTTACATTTTTCTCTCACTACTTCATTTTCGCAAAGTGAGAAAATATCATCAACATAAATTGAAATAATAATTCTTCCTTCTTTAAGATTTAATTCATAAATACAAGGATCAACTGGATTTCGACTGAAACCAGTTTTAATAAACCATTTATTTAAACATTCATTCCAACATCTTCCGCTTTGCTTCAGTCCATAGAGTGACTTTTTCAGTTTACAATAAAGATGTTCTTCGCCCGGTTTTACAACTCCTTCTGGTTGTTCCATATATATTATCTGATCAATTTCTCCATAAAGATAAGCACTTTTTACATCATATTGATCCATATACCAATTTCTTTCTACTCCAACCGCTGTTAATAATCTTATACTTTCAAAACTCGAGACGGGTGCATATACTTCGTCATAATTAATCCCTTTTTGTTGAGTAAATCCTTTGGCTACTAAACGGGCTCTGTATCTGACAACTTCTCCTTCTGAGTTAACTTTCTTCTGAAAAACCCATTTGCATGAAATTGGTTCATATTCCTTCGGTAATTCTTCTAATACCCATACGTTATGTTTTCTCAAAGATTCCATTTCATCTTCTATCGCTTCAAGCCATTTTTCTGCTTCTGTACCTCCAATAGCTTCCACATAAGTATTTGGACAATCTTGATTAAATCTAGAAACGTTTGCTTGTACATCATTTAAATCGTTATCTACTTCTTCTATATTTTCTAAATTTTCTTTATGATTTCTTAATTTCATATGATGACTTCTTTCTGAAATTTTCTTCACATTATTCATATCTTCGTCAGTTTCTTCCCTCATGCCTTCCATTTCTTTAACATTTTCATTTTCTAAATTCTTATTTTCATATTCTTTCGTTGTAATATCTACTTCCTCTTCTTCAAAATAAAATTTAATTGTTTCAGGTAAAAATTCATCTCTTCTATCATTCATCTTCTTTAAATTTCCCTCTTTAAAAACACAATCTCTTGATTCTATTACTTTTCTCTTTTCAGGAATCCAAATTCTCCATCCTTTTCCCTCTAAGGCGTAACCAACAAGTATTCCTCTCAAAGCTCTTGGATGTAATTTTGAATTTCGTCTTTGTTTCGGTATGTGCACAAAAACTTCACATCCACAAACTTTTAAATGTCTTAAACTCGGTTTTCTTCCAAACCATAATTCATAGGGAGTCTTTTCATTGTTGTGATTGTTCGTAACTCGATTTAACAAATACGCTGCTGTATAAGTAAGTTCGGCCCAAGAACCATCAGATAAACTACATCCATTAAGTGTACTTCTTACTAAATTCATCAATGTTAAATTCATCCTCTCGGCAATTCCGTTTTGTTCGGGAGTATAAACCATTGTTCTTTCATGAATAATTCCAACTGATTTCGTAAAATTATTCCAAATTTCAGAACAAAATTCCAATCCATTATCAGTTCGAATTCTTTTAACTCTAAAATTCGTCTGTCTTTCCGATTCACGCATCCATTCTTTAAATTTTCTTAAAACTTCATTTTTATTCCTTAGAAAATATACCTTTACATATCTAGTAGCGTCATCCACAATAGTTAAAATATATCTTGCATTTCCCCAACTATTCACTTTGAAAGGTCCCATCAAATCACAATGAACGAGTTCAAGAGGATTATTCTTTTTAATTATTTTCGTTTTTGTAAACGGTTGTCTTCTTGATTTCCCAATCAAACAATTATCACATTTTGGAATATCTTTAATCTTACAATCTAAGCCCCTTACAGCTTCTGTTTTTGTCATATCTTGAATTGTCTTCATATTTACATGCATTAATCTTTGATGCCACAAAGTTAACGAATTCGGAATTAGTTTACTTTCATTAATCTGACCTTCAAAAATTTTCTTCTTTTCTTGAATAATACTCTTAACAATATATAATCTTCCTTGTCTTTCAGCTTCTATTAATAAATCTCCATTTTTATCGTAAATTCGAGAACCCATTTTGTTAAAAACTACTTTAAAACCTTTTTCGACCATTTGATATACAGAAAGTATTCCATGTTTTATATCTGGAACAAATATAGTATTAGAAGCAATAATATTTGTGTACTGACCATTTTTTGATAATATTCTAATAAAAGCTCTTCCCCTTCCTTTAACTGGTAAAATGGTTCCATCAACAGTTGTAACTTGACCATTTTCTTCATTTAATTCTTGAAAATATTCTTTCTTTGGAGTCATATGATGTGTTGCACCAGAATCTAAAATCCAAACATCTACTCCATTTACAAAAGAAGTCTCACAAGAAACATACATATTCGCATATTTTCCATTTTTCTTCTCTCTATTATTTTTCATTTTAAAACAATCTTTGATCATATGAGTCCGACTTCCACATTCATAACATCTTCTTTCTTTAATATTATTACTTGGTGTATTCTTATTTTCAAATTTCTTAAAATTTTTGTTAAATCCTTTCACTAATAATGCTTCACTTTCTTCATTAGTTTTTGAAAAACGTCTTTCGGCTTCAGCTAACAATCTTCTTTTTACATTAGCACTTGTAAATTCATCCTTAGACAAATTACACGTAGTAGATACAATATTATCCCATTCTTCAGGTAAACCACATAAAATTATCATAGCCAAATCACCATCATCTATTTTATCCCCAGTCGAAGTTAATTCATTAACAATATAATTAATCTTTCCAAGATAAGCATCCATTGTGGCGTGTTGATTAAATTTTTGGGAATAAAGTTTTCGACGTAATTGTAAAACTCTAAATTTACTATCTTTTGGCGAGTATAACTTTTCCAATTCATCCCATACTTCTTTAGGTGAATTTAAATGTCTGATATGTTGCTGTTGTTCTTCACCAATTGATAAGCATATTTTCGCTAGAGTTTTATTTTGTCTTGTACAATATTTACGGAATTCTACTAATTTAGTTTCATCGGGTTTTGACTCACCAGGATCAATAGTGGTCCACAAATCATTATCCATTAATACTAACTTCATTTGAAAACTCCACGTAGCATAATTAAGTCCATTCAATTTCGTGATTTGGATTGTCTTCTCACTTGAATCCATTTTCTTTTCTTTCTTTTCTTTTTCTTTTAATTTATTTTATATTCTTTATTTACCTCTTAGCAAATAGGAACCATAAGTCTCATAATCCTTGTTAAATATTAATTAGGTACAGATTAATGAATGAACTTCTTTTTATTTAAACTAACTGGAATACATAATATTTATAAATCAATATAACGAATATAAACTGTATACAAACAGTTTGTAACTAACACATTTACAAACACAATATAAACAGACACTTGTTCATATTCCAACAATTATTGTATTAATACAAATACTTAATTCATAATATGAATTTTTATTTTGAAAAAAAGTTAAAAAAAAAAAAAAAGAATAAAGAATCCTCTGTATCCTCTATCTTAAACAGTCATAAATAAACCCTTTTGTGTTGTGCCCAGTCGGTACCCTAACTTGAATTAAAGAGCCTTCCTTAACATCTTAACACTTACCATGGGGAACATAAACATTTGCACCCTAACAGGTTTGCAAGACGCCTACTAGTTAGGCAGCCCAATCGAATGAATTTGATCTCAAATTAATAGAATTTCAACATTTTAATTAATCTTATCTTCTTATTTGGAAAAAATTAACTTATTTCACAATTTGAACGAAACTTGTGTCCCAATTTTTAGTAAAATTTTTCCGATATCTATAGACCTTTTATACCAGGTAATAATATCTCGAGGCAGTAGCGTAGCCAGGATTTCTGCTTGGGGGGGGGGGGGGGCCCAAAAGTTTTATGAACCCCCCCCCCCCTTGACCAAGAAACTTAAAGTGGAGAAATTTTTTTTAGATAATATAATAATTGTAAATAAAAAACAAATAAAAAAAATTTTTTTTTCTTGGAATAAAAAATAATTTTAATACAAAATTCGTAAATATTAGAGATTTTTTCAATTATTTATAAGTTTTTTGTTAGATTTTAGAATTTATGAGAGTTAATAAAATATTTATTTAAAAAAAAAATATATCATTAGGGAAAACAATAGGTATTTTTTTGTTTTGGAGAAGGCTTTGGGGGGCCGCCCTGGCCCCCCCCCCCCTGAATACGCCACTGTCTCGGGGCGTTAAAATATTCTTATTATATTCTTAAAAAAAAAAACTGTTATTTCGGATTTTTGTAACGAGAGGTCTTACAACATAGAATGTAGCATGTTCAGACAATAGATAAAATTTAAATAAAATAAGAGAAAGTAAAAATTTGCGAATTCTTCTTTCTATCTCGCAATGCTAGAAGCCAGATCGATGAAATTTAATAAATAATTCTTGCCCTAAAATTGGAGATCTGTTTCAAATTTTGTAGTAAATACTTCAACCGGAAGTAGGCCTTCTTTACCTAAGATTATAGAAGTATTTTAAAAATGTAATATTTTTAGTAAAGAAAGTGAGAAAGAAATGCACTTCTCTTTTGAGTAGCAAAGTCGCGAAAATATATTTCAATTCTTTGCTATCGATTCTGGCCTATTAATTTGTTGCCCGGCTATTTAAATGTATGGTATATGTTTATAAAACTTTCAAACCCTTCTTACCAAGAATGGAATTAGGCCACTTTCAAAATTAATAACCAGATTAAAATATTTTTAAAAGGTAATTTTTATAATCTTAGGTAAAGTACTAACTACTTCCGGTTGAAGTATTGTAATTACTCCAAAATTTGAAACAGATATACAATTTTAGGGTAAGAATTATTTACTAAATTTCACCGATCTGGCTACTTGCATTGCGAGATAGAGAGAGGAATTCGCAAATTTTTATTTAAAATGTATCTATTTTCCAAAGGGATGGTTTACGGCTTCTTCATAAAATACCCTCAGAACCCTAGCTCAGGTAAATTCACACAGACACTGCATATGTAGTGGTGAGTCGATTGGGCTGCCTAACTAGTAGGCGTCTTGCAAACCTGTTAGGGTGCAAATGTTTATGTTCCCCATGGTACATTGCAACAAGAAATATCCCAAATTGGGAATAAACTTGTCCGCCGGAGGCGAGCAAGGGGGTCCAGGGGACGCAGCCCCCTGGCTAGGCGGAAAACGAGCTTTGCTAGCAACTCTCATAACGATTAAGTACAAGTAAAAAAACGCATGGGTGGGACTTAACTTTGGCGCTCACTGTACAAATTCTTCAGAACCAACCATTTATGTAGTATATTAATTTAACAGTTAAAGTGCTAACGTCTAGTCAAAAACTCTGCTATTTGCAAATACAAAAATAGAAGCAAGAACATGGATGGACCAATCACAAAATGTGCCCGGAAAATGGTTTTTGGTTAACTTTTGTATTTTAAAGACTAAAATGTGTATTATCTGTGTACCAATCAGATAACCTAATTTTCGAGTAATTTCAGCTAGATATATGGACCGTTTATTTTAAAAGTGATGTAAGTCCATTTTCTATTGTTTCGAGAAAATGAAAGGTTAGCATATTTGTTTATTAAAAAATCTATTTACCGACCAATTTTCATTTGTACAAAACATGGGAATTTTTTAGGAAATTTACCACTAGCTAGTTACACATAGAAAATTTACATTAATTTAAGCATAAATTATGTGATATATCATTTTTTTTTTTAAGTGGACTTATACACCACTTTCAAAATAAACGGTCCATATGGTTTCTGCATTACAAACTAACTATAGGTCAACTAACTGACCTTAACTGATGCAACCGGCTCTACATGTCATTATTAATAACCTCAAAAGTCAAATTTCCACACAAAACATTATATTTTCTGATTATCTTCCTAATAATAATTCAATTAATTTTTATTCAAACCAGTCTCCAACATAGGCGTAGCCAGGGGGTGGGGGTGGGGGTTTTGGGGGTTCAACCCCCCCCCCATGAGACCCAAGCCATGACTAAATATTTAATACAAATTATATTTCACATAGAGTAAGAGAAAGTAAAATATAATAATTTACTCTAGCTGAAAAAAACAAACCAAAATGATTTATAAATACCCTAAAATAATCTTAAATTTTTGAAAAAAATTTCTTGATCCCCCCCCTCATCAAAAATTTCTGGCTACGCCAATGGTCCCAAATATTAAATATAAAATCCAAATTATAAACTAATTGGACAGACTTTTAGTTTGACCGTGTTTTGTACTCGTTATGCGAAACGTTGCTCGTTAAGCGAGTCATTCGTTTACAATTTGTTTTGCTTGTTATGCGAATTACTCGTTAATCGAGGTTCTACTGTACATACATATTCCTTTTTACTTTCTCTTACCTCTATATATATATGTTAATATATATAGAGAGAGAAAGTATTGGATTCATGTCAAAAATTCGATGTCGAGATTTTGATGGATCTTCACGTTTTGAGGTCCCCTGAATCCAAAAAAGTGGTTTTCGCGACATGGTCTGTCTGTGTGTGTGTCGGGGGGTGGGTGGGTGTCGTGTGCGTGTCTGTGAACAAAATATCTCAAGAACGAAGAAGAGCTAGGAGGTTGAAATTTTATATTTAAGTTAGACATCCCCATGGGACGTGACACGAAGCTTTTGAACAAAATCGACCAAAAAGTACTAGTACTTTACTGATGCACTTTTTCAGTTTTTTTCGATTTTCTCAAAATTTGCTCCAACGATTTTTTTTTAAATTCAAAAATCAATTATTTTTTAGATTCTCTATAAAATGTATATTCTCATTTTGTGATTGAAATCTTCTGAAGACCACTTTACTCTTGTACTCCATAGAAAAGATAGGAGAAATGGTTGCCATGGTATCAAAATATAAATATTTTCCTATACTTATAAATTTTACATCTTGAATTCAATTGTACCCTACTGTCAGAAACTAAATACATGTCGACACAAAAAATCTGGTGTGACAAGCACAGTACACAACTTTCGATTACCGAAGGTAAGAGAAAGTTGTGTGCTGTGCGCCAGTCACACCAGATTTTTTTTAATAATTTATTTGTGCGATTTAAAAGCAAAAAGATGATTAAAAAAATACTCTTATATAATATTTGAGGAGCATCGATTGATATTTTTTTTTTTTTCGTAAATAGATCTCTCTCTCTCTCACTTTGAGGCGTAGGGCTTCATCGGTAACCCAAGCTAGCTAGCTTTTGGACTTTTGGAAGACCTTCAAAGGCGAGAGTGCTTGCATTAGTCTGTGTGTGGGTGGCTGGGTGGGGGGGCGACTGTGAGGTCGATGGATGGATGGATGGATGGATAGCTGAAGAGAAAAGGACAGAGAGAGAGAGACACCCTGGATATCGATTCGTCGTTACGAAAGAGCCATTCAGGCCTTGTTGTTGTTGTTGTTGTTGTTGTTGTTGATGTTGCTATTTGCATCGACTGGGATACACATTTGCACATAAAATAGAGAGAGAGAGAGAGAGAGAAGGGCATTTTTACTTGGACACAAAAATTCCATTAAGAATCACTCAACTCTACTTTTTAAATTTAAATTTATTTTTTAATTAAATCTAGTGCTTGTCCAGAGAAAAAGAGTTTTTTTTTTCCTTTCTTGGACACTAAATGCAGTAGAGCATAAGTGCCCCAAAAACTGGGTGTGATTGATTGCACAGCAAATAACTCAAAACATATCCATAAGTGCCTATCTACCATTATTATGGGAGTTTTCAATTATAGTTATTAACTATTTATTAAAAATATAAATACTGTACAACGTTTTGACTAGTTATTTTGCAGTCGTTTTCAAATGCACTTGATTAACATTTGTTTTGCAACAAAGAATATCCTAAATTGACAAATTACTTGCCCGCCGAAAGCGCGCAATTGCTCGCCGGAGGAGAGCAAGGGGGTCCAGGGGCACAGGCCCCTGGCTAGGCGATCTTTGCGACTAGTTACTTATAAAATGCTGCTAACCCCACTCAAGTGAACTAACCTCTAAAGGACACCTACTTGAAGTTAGTAGCATTTAGAATGCAATGAAGTTAGCAACATATACATTCATTGCTTATAAAATGCTACTAACTTCACTCAAGTGGACTAACATCAAAAGGTACCTACTTGAAGTCAGGGGGGATCAAACTCGGTTTGTTTACATTTTTCCCCTTCCAAGAGAGTGACGTCATGGAGCTCCTCCTTTTGTAAAATATCTTTCGGAACAAACCATTTATAAATATTTATATACAGCATATTATTAATAAAGCGGTGTACGTAAATTCCAGGGTCTAAATTAACTTAGTCAGAAACTATACAATTTGCAAACAAAACAAAATGAATGTAAACTAGGTTATGTGAAGTCAACATCGCTGCCATAGAAAAATACAAGCAAGGAGGAGCTTCATGACGTGGACCATTCAAAAACTGTGACCGGAAAATTGTTTATTTACTAGTTTCTGGCCAACCTGTGTATTTTAAAGACCTTGCTTGAAGTTAGTAGCATTTAGAATGCAATGAAGTTAGCAACATATACATTCATTGCTTATAAAATGCTACTAACTTCACGTAGGTGTCTAAAATGTTAGCAGGAGCAAGTGCACAGTACTTAAAAAAAATAATTAATACAAAATGTGGTCAAAATCTCTCATAATAATAATAATAATATATAGTATAAACCACAAAAGCTTTAATATCTACTCTTCTAAATGAGAATTTTTAGAAAATTCAGCACAAAAATGTAGAGGATTTAATTCAATTTTCAATCGATATAATTTGCCCTAGAATGCTTTAGAACCGTAGCGCAATCGTCGGGTTCACTTTTCCCAATTGAATTTAGAAAATTAGGAACTTCTTCTTCTTCTGTCCTCGCCCTATTCCCGCGATGAGGGGTCGGCTGATCTCATTTTCTCCCTCCAAACCTATCATGCGTTTTTGGGATCGAAAGAAATAGGACAGGCCGGCCCGTCGAACGGTCTGACGCCTGTTGAAAAAGAGGAAGGAAGAGACAGACATACAAAGAACTCTCCCAGCTCGGGCGGCTCGTGGTCGCCATCCAAGTACCCATAAGATGTGAACCCCTGAGCGAAATTTAGAAAATTGGGGACGGAGATGTCGATTGACACATATAGACATGTATGAAAAGAAAGAGAAAAAGAATTTTACTAAGGGTTGAAGGTAATACCAATTCATATTGTAAAGATTTTACGAATCGAATTGTTAATGGAGTGTTGAAATAACTTGATAATTCATCAAATGAATTAAGAGAATTTGACTAATTAACCTAAGTGAAATTCATCTTGAGGCATTATACTTTCTAGCTCCTTGATCTTATTTGATTCTTACTTTGACTGGTCGCACAGCACACAATTTTCTCTTACCCTTGGAACAGGGCCGAAGACAGACTTGACGGGCCCCGGGGCTACTTAATAATACGCCCCCCCCCCACCCCTAAAAGTTTTTTCTAGTTTGTAAAAGGCTATTCTGGCCTTCACGCCAAAATAAATCCTATCCATGCACTGAAGTCAAAATATTTTAAAATAAATTTAAAAAATCGTAATTCTACGCTCAGGGAAATGTTCATACAGACTTTTGATGTTGCTTTGATGCTGCTAGACTCTGCAATCAGCTGACGAGAAGATCCCCCTTCAAGTAAGACTCGTCTAATTGGAGGTCGCTCTGCATTCACGATGTCAATCAATTCTCTAAGGCGATTAGTCTGCCTCTGAAAGACAAAGAAAAAAAAATCTGGTGTGACTGGTCGTATAGCACACAACTTTCTCTTACCCTTCGGTATTCGAAAGTTGTGTTCTGTGCTTGTCTTATGTATATATGTTATATTAGAATTCAAGATTTAAAATTTATAAAAGTGGCAAAAAATTTATATTTTTACTTTCTCTTACCTCTATGTAAAAATGTATAAAGCTTTGATCTGGAGGAGGTGGGGGGGGGGGGGCAAGAATTTTTGTTTTAAATAAACAACACACATCTATTTTTGATATGCATTTTTTACTTCTAAATCTAAACGATGCAATTATTCCCATCCAAAATAGAAAACAACATTTATTCTCTGAATAATTAAACATTTACATCAGAATTGCATTGTTAATAAATAATAACCTATAAACACACATGGAGATATATATACATATATTTTTATGTATTTTACAATCAAAAACGTTGAATTCGTAATATTCAATAGAATTTAACTGAAATCATTCAAGTGATTAATATTTATTTATCAATGGGCAAGCCAAAAAAATCAGTTTTCAATATATACTGGTATTATTATATTAATAGGACAATGAAGTTGAATTAAATATGCTGGAGATCGTGGAGAAGCATTAATTGAATTGGAACAAATTGCTCCAGACGCCGGGCAAGCGAATTAAAACCATCAATTTACTTGTTTAATTTTAAATTATTTAGTGTCTATTTCATCATAAAAGACAGCTAAATGTAAAAATGCATTAATTTAATTCTGATTCCTTTAATTTTCAATACATATTTAGCGGTATTATTAATTATTACAGATATTCATCTGAGAAAGTGAGGTTATGTTATAATTTATAAACACTAAAATATATGAAAGTGAAATTAAGATCAAATTGTATGACACGTATGAAATTATAAATGATTCAATACGCCCTTGCGGACAACTGGCCAACTAAATAAGAAATTGACATTTACGCTGGCCTTTTAAAACATAACCTCACTTCCTCTATAATAATTAATAATACCGCTTAATACGATTTGATAATTAAAAGAATTAGAATTAAATTACTTCATGCTGGAGACAATCCTACCGCAAATAGTATTAAATAAGGAAAATAATAGATGAACCTTAGAAATGTTCACCTTAAGGCGGGGCAGGAGCGAAGGTGTTACGCATGCTTTTCCCGCTAAGATGACGTGTGTGTCATAAAAAGTATGCCCAAAATTTCAAGTAATTCAAAAATTTGCCAAGAGATGTCAGAATGGTAGCTAATAATATTTAATGCATTTGGTTGATTTTCATTGATCTTTTAACAATAAATACTTTACAAATGTTATTATATATTATGTATCTTTTATAAAAGCATAAAAATATATAAATATAGACCAGATATAGGCCAAAAGGGGATCAGCTCTTAGACTAGCCTGCCATCTATTGCAAGAATGCTGAACTAATTTGACAGTTGAATTTTAAATAAATCATCTAAGCTTATTTTAAAAATTTCTTAATTAATATGTGATTAATAATAACAATAAATTCATTTTTAAATTAAAAAAAAAAATTAAAGATTATTGGGACTGATTGTTTTTTTGTATTTGCTTGATATCAAAAAAAATTAATTACAATAATTTTTTAATAAGTCATTAAAAAAATTATAGCTCGATGTCCCAATAATCTCTTATTAATTTAATTCATTTAAACACCACAACACAACCGCATTGAAAAATTCCTTATAATAGTCTAGTTTTTTTTAAAGTACGTTTAGACGTCGCTCCTGAACCCCCTTAACTATTGAATTTATTGTATGGGATGCTGATGGTGATTGGTTTAATTTAAAAATGTGAATGTTGAAGGCGGTAGAGTCCCCTTTTTTTTGCAAATGATAGCTAATGGTTTCTTTTTTTTTTTACCGTGTAACGTTTAATACATGGCTCACCTGGCCTTTGAACTAGGGGGTGGGGGTGGTATAGTATGGTAGCCGACACAGTGAAAAAGCCCCTACGTGACGGAATGCAAAGGTAAAAAACCAGCAGCCCTTGGTGGGTTCTTCTTCCCTTTATGCCCGAACACGTTTCCCCTCTCTCTCTCTCTCTTGACACCGTAAATCAAAACCTCAAATGCTGAAATTTATTATTTTGAATTGCTTCAATTCCGACATAGAGAGGCTGATAATTAATGGCCTCCCTTAAAAAAAAAAAAAAAAAAAGCAAAAAGCAAAATGGAGAAGACAAAACAAAAGCAAATTATTTATGGAAAAATATCAACTGTCCGAAAGAGAAATGTTTTTTTTTTTTTTTTTTTCCCAGGGACATTTTTACACACTTAACCGATGAAGTGAAATCTTTTTTTTTTTTGTTGGTTAGCACTTTTTCTGAATGCTCTTTTATAACTAAAAACATTACCCAATCTGCAGCGGCGTAACTAGCCTTTGAGGGCGGGAGGGGGGGGGGGGGGGGGGGCAAAGCTCAACTGGAACTTCGATCGACCTTTTTTTAATTTCAAAAAAAAAAAAAAAGTAGGAAATGAATTTACAGTAGTAAATTCAAAGGGGCCCTCTCGCTGTGTATTTTCTTGACATTAAACATTTTAATAATGGTTATTTCTCCATATTTAAGAAAAAAATGGCCACATTTGTTTACATTCTGATGAATATAAACAAATTGAGAGGTTAAAAGAGGTTAAGTTATTTCTCCATATTTAAGAAAAACCAGTGCCTGCTTGAGGATTTGTTTACATTCATTTACAAATGCAAAGAATACATAAATATTTCTCTATACATTTCCTATGGGAGAAAGCGTAAGTGGAATTCCGAGCAACGCGACAGAGCGGCAGCGTCAATAGCGGGGGGGGTCACTGCAGCCGCGACAGTGTCGAGATAATTTTTGGCGAAAATGCCATTAATAATTAAATATTTTGTAGAAATAGACCAAGTTCAAATTCTTGAAGCATCATCTGAAGTACGGAAATAATAATAAATAAATATCAAGTATTTATTTACGGATTTATTGAGATCTGGCGACTGATTTGCAAAATATACAATTTCGGTTCATCAGCGAAACATCACCTCTGAAACGTTGACCCATAGCGGAAGGAATTAATCTAAATAAATTAGTCTGAAAATCATCTCCGGATTTTATTTATTCATCCTTCTCATTACAAATATTTGTTAAATATAACGCCTAAAGGGCCTCAATAGCCGACAGGGAAAATAAAAAATTTAATTGTTAAAATCTAAATTTCTTTAGATACGTAGAGCTTATAGCTGGTAGGTGAAAAGAAGAAGAAAATTCGCAGCTAGTCATATTTCATTATTTTTATTACCATTATATTGACGTTTCGATCTCGAGTGGGATCATCCTCAGAACAAATGGATGTTAAATATGTGTAAATTATACAATTCAATCAACACCCATTTGTTCTGAGGATGATCCCAACCGGAATCGAAACGTCAACATAATGGGAATAAAAATAATGAAATATGACTTGCTACGAATTTTCTTCTTCTTTTTTTACCTATCCTAAATTTCTTTGGAAAATTCACATTGCTGGCTAAACACAGATTATCGTTCAAGCCAATGAAAAAAGAAAATATTATTAAAGATGTCCTCACCAAAGAAAAGGTTTTGGCCTGAGTTGAAATCTTATTAATGATACATATAATTATTATATACGAACGCGTGGAGTTTTATTAATAAATAGACAAGACTCGGATTTACAATACGTGTTTATTTAACGTTAATATTTTTACAACAATGTCATCGGCTCACGGCCTACTACACTACCACACTACAATAATATAAATAGAATTTGAAATTATTAGAAACTAAATTCCTCGTTTTTTTTTTTTTTTTTTGTTTTATTTGATAATATCAAGATATAATAATAATAAAAAAAAAAAAAATGACAGAATGTTGTTGTTGTTGTTGAAGTTATCAAAATTTTTCTTAAGAGATATTTGATTAGAGAGGACCACACGTATCTCTCTCTCTCTCGCTCTTGTTTTTTGATTGACATCATACATGGCTTTTCGTTCAAAGCCAAAAAGAAAAAAAAAAAAAAAAAAAGAAAATATATCTCTCTCATCTTAAAGTGAGAAAAGAAATAAAGATTAACATAAATTGCGGGCTATTTAAGGGTTCGAGAGGAAGGACCAGAGAGAGAGAGAAAAAAAAGGCTTCATATTTCGAAATAAAAAAAAAAAAACCTATAATAATAAAAAAAATATATATAAATTTTTGTTAATTTAAATAGTAGGTTGTTTATAACCAAATTATTTATTGCTCCGATTCAAGTGAACTAACCCCTAACCCCTTAGGGACACTCAAGTGAAGTTAGTAGCATTCTATATGCAATGAAGTTAGACACAATAATCAAAGAAAGTGTGTACATAAAAAGCATGATTGTTACAATGAGTGAGCGGACATTAGTGAATTATAGACTTTTGTCTATATCAATATGTGTGTGTGTGTGTGTGTGTGTCTCGCTATCTTAGCTCTCTATTCGTTGGTTTTTCCATTTAAATAAAACACATATTTATTGTATGTCTAATTTTCAACTCTTGAACAAGATATCGATTTGTGACCTAAACGTCAACTTGAAAAAAAAAAAAAAAAAATTATTTTATATTTCACTGACGGCAACAATCATCTGGTTAATATTCTAAATATGTTTTTTTTTTTAATAATAATACTTAACATTTTATTCCAATTAAAACGCAAGAGAAAAAAATTTGGTGTGACTGGTCGCACCAGGGCCGGATCTAGAGGGGGGGGGGGGGTAGTGGGTGCACGTGCCCCGGGCGGCAGTTATCGGGGGTGGCAATAAAAGAAAGATAAAAATTTCTGGTTACGCGGGCGGCAAAAATATTTAGCGTCTCTAAAAAAAAGGTAAAATATTTTTTCGGATGGGAAAATTTGGTTCCGCGAAAAAAAAAAATAATTTTTTTCGCAGAAAAATTTTTGAGATCGGGGAAAATTTTAAGGAGGGGGGGGCGGAAAATTTAATTTTGCCCCCCCCCCTAAAAAATCTCCTAGTTCCGGCCCTGGGTCGCACAGCACTCAACATACGAGGGCAGGTCAATAAGTCTGTGACTTTTTGAATGAAACACAGGTTTTTTGGATAAAAAATTATTTTATTTTTCAACGTAGTCTCCTTTGAGTTTTTTTATCCCTTCCAAAAAATAAGATCTGTCGAGGGCATCAAAATCATCGTTGGAGTCAAATCTCTTTCCGCCGAGCCATTTTTTTCAGGTTTGGAAACAAGAAATAGTCACTCGGGGCTAAATCCGGAGAATAGGGCGGATTAGGGAGCAATTCGTATCCCAATTCATGGATTTTTGCCATGGAACACTTTTTTGTATTTTCTTCTCAAATCACGAGGTAGTCTGCTATTAATGGATGTCAAACAAAAACTCAAAGACCCGACAGGAGTCAGCTGATAGTTGCCTGCTGACAGGAGCAGTGTTGCCAATTCAATTAAGAGGCGGGAAATTCAAAAAGTCATGGAATTATTGACCTGCCCTTTCCCTAAGCACCCAAGTTCCAAACTTGATCACGCGATTCATATCATAGCGCTGAGCTACGAATGCTTCCAAGTGAAGATCAATCGAAATCTCGACTTCAATATATATTTCATAAATAGGGTAAGAGAAAATAAAAATAAATAATCTTGTAATAAAATACCTTTTTTTTTTTGTTCTCTCTCCTCAATCAACAACAAATTCTATCTTATTTTAATGAAAATAATATATTATTGTTTTTCAAGTTGGGGAGGGGGAGGTTTATTTTCATTTACACAAAAAGGTTGTTGTTGTTGTTGATGTTGAATTCACATCAAATGAAGAGAGTGAATGTGTGTGTGTGGGGTGTGTAGAGAGAGAGAGAGAGAGACAGAGCAGAGCAGAGAGAGAGCTCTAATCCGGCTTATTCGCCCGACCGCGCGCAACATACAGACAGACGGACGGACGGATGGACGGACAAACCGACAGAGGGACGGACGGACGGACACAAATTCTCCTCTTTCAATATAAATAAAATACTCTTTGAAATATATATATATATATATTTAAAAAAGAGATTTTAATTTCTTGGAAATAATGTTTTTCTTCTTTTATTTATTTATTTTTGATAGATATATTCTATGTTCAATTTTTATAATAAATAAATAAATAAATAGCGCCGGCTTAAGGGCCTGTGCATGCATCTCTTTATGTATTTATTTTTACACTACAAATTTTAGGAAATGGCCATAGAAAGCGATCCATTTGATTTCGCTCAATTGTAGATAAGTTTAAAAAAAAAAAAACGAAATTTAATTCGTTTATTTCTAATGCGTTATTTATAATAGGGGGAAAGTAGAGGATTATCGGATACCATGTTTCTGGCTCTCCTGTATGGCTCAACAAAGCGAAAATAATTGTAACTAGTACAGTGAGGGACAATACTATGTCCCACCCATTTCTACTTGTGATTATTTCAATGATTTTACAAAAGAAAATGAAAATTTTCTAGGTTTGAACCATAAAAGTTTCCATTAAAAAATAGATAATATTTTTTTTAAAACAATGAAATAATCACGCATGGGTGGAACTTAATATTGTCCTTCACTGTACCTCTATCCTAAAGCAACGTTGAATGGACTTAGCTTTTTATGAACATTTTGGAGGATGCACCTACAAATACTAAAAGTGATATGTTCAAACTAATATGACAGTAATTACTTTTGTTTTGAGTAAAAACTCTGCAGAGCACGGTAAAGAAAAACACAACTAGTTTAGGCGTGCAGGAACGTATTTTATTTGTATTAAATTAAAAGAGAGCAACAACATAAACAAAATATTAATTACGAAATTATTTACATTTTTAAACCCATTATTAAACATGCATTGTTGGACAATATAAATTAACTTAGATACAGATACAACAACAGCACACGCATACCAACACAACAACTTTGAAGAAGAAAGTTAATTTTAATATACGCTTATTTGTTTTAGCCAGCTGTTATGGTTTCGAGATTAGTTTCCGTCAAATGTAAAAACGTGTTGGCTATCGGATAGTTTCAGGTCCCTATATACATAGCCGCCGGAACTGGGGGGGGGGGCAAAGGTACATTGCCCCCCTAGCATCTAGGAGGGGCGGGGGGGGGGGCAAAATTTCTTCTTTTATTTCATTTATTTTTAAAAATGATATATTTTACTTTTGAAAAATAAAATCTTCTAAATTAAAAAAAATTAAAGAGTAAGAAATTCATATTTTTCCAAATTTTTTCCAAAAATTTTTGATAAAATCACTACCAAATTTTTAAAATTTTAATTTTATTAAAATTGTGATTTTATTTAAAATTTTAAAAGTTTTATAGTAGATTTGTTTTTTGTTTTATACTATTTGAACATATTACAATTATTTTAATTTTCCAACAAAAAATTTTGCACCCCCCTGATTCAAATTCGTTCCGGCGCCCCTGCTAATATAAGATGTGAATTGTTCTGAATAAGAAGTGTAAAAGAATGGAAAACTTTTAACTGTGAGAATTACTATTTGGATCTTGTACTCTAATTTTCTACCTCATAATAAACTTTTTCTCAAATGTTGTTTTCAAGGCTTATTTGTCTATCCGATAATGGGATAACTCATCATCCGATATTAGGAGCCCATTTTTTAATTCCCGCCCCCTCCCCCCAATAACCTGACCCTCAAAATAGAGTAACTTTTTAATACATACTACGGGTAGGGGATAGAACAATTTGGTGCTGGAGGGAACAATTTATTTAACATGTAGTCTATGGGGAATGTCGACGAAACGCACACATATCGAATTATATAGCCACCTCTGCAATAGATTAAAAAAAACAAAACAAAAAACTTACATTTTATCAATTCACTTCCGAGGAATACGTTAAACATAAAATCAAAAGTTTCTGCCGAAGGCTTTTAAAGATATTTTAACATGAAAGTCAAAAAAATCTCGAAAATGACAGTAAAAATAAGGAAGTCACGAGACTCAGACCAGCCTGGCAACGTCGCATAAAATAATACTCTTTTCTCGCTGTCAGTTACATTTTTTTTCCCATTTTACGATATTTTTTCTCGCAAATCGTCCATTGTGTTTAAACTGATTTGCATTAATCATTGTAATATATTAAATAAAATAAAATTGAAGGTTTTTAAGATTTAAAATAAACAGCTGATGAATGCAATGTTGCCAGATCTATATTACGTGAAAAACTGTTCAAGTCAAAAGTCATTCATTTATTATTTTTGGTAATTAAATTATTAACTTAATACAATTACAAACTCTGATAGGTCACGACTAAATTATAATAAGGAATTTTGGCATTCAAATTTTTAATTTTATTTAAAAAAAATTTTGATTGTATTAGGACTTACGGGGTACTATCCGAACAATCTACCATAAGTTAAGCACCTTCTAAGGCGTGAAAATACCTGGTAAGATTAGGTAAGAGAAAGTTGTGTGCTGTGCGACCAGTCACACCAAAGCCACAATTTGTTATATAAAATTTGTAAAGAAATGGATTGAGTGATACTAACAATCATTAAAGTTAAAAAAGTTATTGGAACAAAATTTTTATTCAGATGATAAATGGCATCAAGTGTGTGTGATATTCTAATTAATTAATAGCTTAGAAATTTGCATATTTTGACCGCTGGCAGCAGCAGCAGCGTTGGCATCGTCTCTCTCTTTTGAATATATATGAATGTGTGCAAAAGAGAGATACAGAGAGAGAGAGAGTTTGTTACACGATCGATTCTAACCTTGCTGCTAGCTAGCTAGCTAGGGATCCGCACACGCACACACACACACACACACTCCGCCCGCCCGCCCCAATCAGAAACAATGTTGTAGGTGTGGTTCAAGAACCGTCGTGCCAAATGCCGCCAACAGCAGAAACAGCATCAACAGGCACAACCAACAGAGAAACCACCACGGGGTGGGGCGGGTGCCGCTGCCACTGGTGTCGCCACCTCAGCAAACTCTGCAGCTACAGGAGCTAAGAAACAGCCGGCAGCGCCTACTACAGCCGCCGTTTGTAATAACACCAAAACGACATCACCAGCAATCAATCACAACAACAACAACAACAACAGCAGTAGTAGTAACAATAACAACTCGCCACATCGAGATTCACCCAATCTGCCTCCACCCAATGCACATTGTAAGTTAATTAATCACTCTCTCTCTCTATCTCTCTTTTATTTATCTTTTGTTTTGTTTTTGTTTTTTAGCGTCTGCGTCAGCTGCTGCAGCTGCAGCGGCCGCAGCAGCCGCGGCGTATATCAAACCGCTTTTGTCAGCGTCAACGCCACCGGGAGCGAATTCGGCACCAGGTTATGGAAATGCATCAATTTGGAGTCCAGCTGCCATCGATGGAACTGCAAGTGGATCAAGTTCAGGTTCAGGAGCTGCCTCAAGTGGAGGGTATCCAACAGCGGGCGGTGCTGCTGGTGCTGGGCCTACGGCAAGCGCTTATGCAACGCATCAAAACTATGGCGCCTATTATACCAATATGGATTACCTTGGACCTAGTGTCGGACATTCGCAGCTCAATGTAGCGGTAAGCTAAGCTCCAAAATATATATGGACAACTTTTAGGGGAATTTGAAATAAAATATCTCACCATCTCAGATTTCAATGAAATTTCGATCACCGATACGATAGTGTAATTTTATAAACATTCAAGTATTTATTGTATTTAAAATTTTATTCAAATGTTTATTTTTTTTTTTGTAATTTGAAATAAATATTTATTTACAAAAAGGAAAAGGAAAATTTGATAAGCGAAAATTTCATGGTTGTTGTAAAAAGTTGTCCAATTGAGCTGAAATTATTCATAGATTGGAAGCTAAAATTATCAAAAGTCGAAAAATAAGGACCACTCTAATATATATATATTTATATATCATCTACATCTCTTTAATTCTCTGATTGGTGTTTAAGTCTCTTTGAATTATTTTTAAATTCTAACCCCCTAATTCATAAAACCTTAACAACGTTGTATTGTAACTGAAAAAAAGGAGTTTGCTTATTAGCATCTAGTCCAAATGGAATTCAATGCTTTATTGAAAAAGTAATATTTTGAAAAAACTAACCTCTGACATATTTCTTTTTCATTTTGTATGTTTTTCTTTATTCGTGTTCAATTCTGTTTTTTTTTTTTTTTTTTTTTTGTGATTCTTTTTTTAATTGTTAGCTTAATTAATCAATTATACATAAATAAGAATTTCATTTTAGTTATTTACAGTAATTTATAACGTTTTAGTTATTTACACTGCTGTTATTTACATGTGAATAACTGTGTAATTTGCTCCTCTGTAAATAACTTGCCAACTCTGAGTGCGTTCTGAAAAACGCCTTAATGCCCCGCAACAAATTCACCGATGCGTTGCTGGTTGCATATAAGCGGACATAGCAGGCGGATTTTTTTTTTTAATTTTATTTTAAACAATATTTTTTTAATAATGGGATCATTTTTTTTTTTAACACCCACACTTTTTTCTCTTCACACACACATACACATTCACACAGTCTTTTCGGCAACTTAGGCCTTTTAAGACTTTTAACGATACCCGTTATTTGTAAATACAGTATATCAATTGAGGGGTCTTATTTAAGCCTTTTGCTATCCAAATGGCTTAAATAAAATCATCGAACTTCCTGGGGTCCGAACCCTCGACCCTTGGTATACAAGGCAGGCACTACCAACTATGCCAAGCCCGGGGGCCTGGGATCATTGTAAATTGATAAAAATATAATTAAGAAAATAATTAGTGAATTATTATCAGTTTTTAATTTATTCTAAAAATTTTCGTTCAAAGCACATAAAGAGGTTATCATCATCATATTTTTAATACATTTTTTTATCAATTTATAGAAAATAATATTTAGCCATTTTTATTTTTACCAAACCCAAAAAAAAAAAAAAAAAAAAAAACAGTATGAGATGCAGAGAAATAAATAATATATTTTTTATTTTAATGCATGATTGAAAAAAAAAATAAAATAAATTGACCAAAATCGGCTCGAGTGATTAAATTTCATTTATATGCTGATTCGGACGAGATAATTATTTACAAGTTGACTATGCAGCTTCTTTCGTCAATGACTGATGATAGGTCAATAAATTAATAAAAACAAAAAGTTTTTATTTTTAAGTTATATTATTGATGATGCCTTGTACAAAGATTAGTTTCGATATAAAATCATCCTCAGGACCTACAATTACATAATTACATTCAAATATTATTTTATCTTGTTCGTCTGTTTTTAATAGCTTAAGATTAATATTTTTAAGTTTTATTTATAAATACTGTTTTATAATTATTAATTTTTCTTTTAATTTTATATCACGTCTTACCACGTCTTTTTGTTTTTATTGATTTATTAACCTATCATCAGTCATTGACGAAAGAAGCTGCATAGTCAACTTGTAGATTAAATTTAATATTTCAATCATTTTTTTTTTTTTTTTTTGTACTATAACAACTAGCTGCATGGCCCTCGGGGCTTGGTGTAGGGGTTAGCGTGCTAACCTCGTATACCGAACGTCGAGGGTTCGGATCCCAGGCCGTCCGATGATTTTATTTAAGCCATTTGGATACCAAATATAAAGGTTTTCTTCAAAGTCTTATATGGCCTATGTTGTCGAAAAGACTCTATGTGTGTGTGTGAGTGTGAGTGTGAATGAGAAAAAAGTGTGAGTGTTTAAAAAAAAAAAAACTAGCTGCATGTAATTATAATAGCTCTCAAATATAAATCCCTATTTAATTGTTTTATAACTAGTAAACGATAAAAACAAATTTACCAAAGCTGTTAAAAACCAAGCAAAATAAAAACAGTTTTGACTTGTCCATACTTAAAAGATTTTCTATTAAATTGGAGTTTAGAAAAAAAATCAAAGCCACCCTAACTTCAATCAGTGCGAAATTAAAGAGATGTAGATATAAATTGTTTGGCATACAAATAGGAAACGATATATTATATCCAGCGAGACAAATAATCGTTGAGAATAGTCGAATGCCTCGAAATAAATAAATGTCTGCTAATATGAACCAAAGATGAATTAGAGAATTAATTCAGAGTCTTGCAAAGTTTCGATTCTTGTTTTAAAAAACTTTCCGAAGTAAAAAAGAAAGATAGCTTTGGCAGAATGCCGCTAGATAGAGACACCGCCTGGCCTGAATATTTTAACTTGTTTACTGGTATATTTTTTTGCTGGATTCGCTCAATCGATTGCCTTGTTTGTTTGTTCACAGGACAATGGATTGGACGGCGCCTGGACCAAAAGCGACTCGGCAGCAGCCGCTGCAGCATCTTCGTGGTTTTACAATTCGGGAGGGTGGGCTGATCGAAAGTGAGCCCCTCAACTCATAACGAGAGCCGAAGTCCCCCAAGTCCTTTCCTAACGACTGCGGACTCAAAGGTTGAGACCTCCATTCGCAATAAAACCCCGGATGCCTTTAAAATAAAAATGCATGTCCATCTCAAAATGCTGGCCATCACGTCACTCAAATCTTTCTATTCTAATATTGTAATTGAATTTCAATGAAAAATTTGAGATTTTCAACAATCCAAAAAAAAGAGCCTCTGTTTTAAAAGACTAAATTAATATTCTTTTGCCCGGGAGACGTGGCTCAGTGGGAAGACATTAGCCTCTCGCACCGGGAGTCCCGGGTTCGCTTCCCGTCCCAAGTGAGAAAAATTTTATTTCATTTAATTTGACTACAAATCATTTGAAATAAATAGGGATGGGGTCTAAATGGCCTTAGATGCTGAAAAAGACCTTTAAAAAAAAAAAATTCTTTTATTTATAAACGCGCTTTTGTAATACAACAAATTTAAATAATGTCCTCAAAAGCAGAAAAGATTTCAGGGGGGAGGGGAGGGAACGGTGACTTCTTTACACAAAATTACACGTAGAAAGATCTCTTCTACAAAAGTCTTGCTAATCCGGCCTAAACGGGAGCCGGATTACCCGAACATTGCATTTACCCAGTAGCGTAACTGGGAGGGGACGCTCGCCCACCAAGCCTTTGGCGCCTCTCGATACCGACATAGGCGCCCTAGGTCATCTAAGATATAGCCCAGGGACTGTGATTTTATCATATTATTTCCCTAGATTGCCCATTTCTTTGAAATTATATTACAACTTATAAAAGTTGAGCTTCGCCATTAAAGGCTAGTTACGCCGCTGCCGAGGGAATTCTTAGCAGGCGGGTATTTAGTTTCCGACAGTAAGTGCATTAGAATTCAAGATATAAAATTTATAAAGATGGGAAATTTTCTCAAAATTTGCTCCCTTCGATTCATTTTTCCCCGAAATTCGAAACCCTTTTCCTTTACCCCCCCCCCCTTGTATTCGTCCTTGACTGATTTTGATGAGTTCTCAACTAAGTTCCCGTAGTCTTAAGTGCCGTTTCGATTTTTAGAAAAAAATTCATATTTTAATCTTAATCTTTTGAGTAAAATTGAAATATTTTGTTTTTTTATTATAACGATAGCGTTTCGATTACCAAAAGTAAGAAAAAATTGTGTGCCGAGCGGTCAATCACACCAGATTTTATAATATACTTATGGGATCATAAATATATTTTTTTAATTTATATAATTTGAATCCATAAAAATTTAGGAGAAAATATAAAAATTTGTTTAGATGTAATTAGGCAATAAAAAATAAAATAAGAATAATAAATTAAAAAATCTCACCTAATATTGTTTAAAATATAAAATTAACTAGACTTGTAAAAACGAATAAAAATAAATCTAATAATAGAAAACAAATATAAATCTCTGAAGATGAACAAATCGAACGACACTCAACCAACAACACATGAATGGCCGAGAAAGAGATAAAGTAGAGCGCTACTTTTGCACAGAGAAAGAGAACGAAAACAACATAGTTACTCTTATCCTCACACTCTCATATGCAGAGAGTTCTAAGAATCATCTCCATCAATTTTGATGAAAAAAAATTATCTATTTACTCACACTCATGTTAAATTATCTTTTTAATTTGATATTATTTTTTTATTTTGAATACAGATGAGAATACTTATAAAACGAAAAAGCATATTCAAAATAATTTTCATTCTATATTTAATTCATAAGAGTTGGTCTTTTTACGATTATGTAATAAAAAATGAAAAGGATTAAAAAGGAAAATAAATACCTAGGAAAGTGAAGATGAGGTTGGAGGTCGGCGTTTTTAAAATGGAAATAATCGTGGAGAAAAGACATCGTGGATCAGTTGTCGAGATTGCATCGTTGGGTGCTTGTTAATCAGGCGAGAGCGGAGAGGATTTCATTTGGAAGCTTCTTCACTGATCGTGGAGCTCATACTGAAGGTGGCGACGCCGGCAACTAGTGTTGAACAAACGAAACAATAGTGTCACGTGACATCGATGCTGCTCTGCTATTGGTCAAATAATCCAAGGCATTAATTGAAAAAAAAAATCTGGTCGCACAGCATAGAATGAAAACCACTTTACTCTTTTACTTCATAGGAATCAATGGAGACAGGGCCGGAACTAGGAGATTTTTTAAGGGGGGGCAAAATTTAATTTCCCGCCCCCTCCTTAAAATTTTCTATAGAAAATTCATATAATTTTACCTTTTTTTAGTAAATCTTTCTTTAATTGCCGCCCCCTGATATCTGCCGCCCGGGGCACACGTTCCCACTGCCCCCCTCTAGATCCGGCCCTGAATGGAGAGATGGTTACCATGGTAACAAAATATAAATATTTTTATTTTCCCTCGTTTATATCTTGAATTCAAATGTACCTTACTATCGGAAAACTAAATAAATTTATGTGTAGACAGAAAAAATCTGGTGGGACAAGCACAGAACACAACTTTCGATTACCGAAGGTAAGTTGTGTGCTGTGCGACCAGTCCCACCAGATTTTTCTGAAAGAGATTGGATGTTTAGGGGCAGAATTTCTCAAAATCAGAAATAATTTCGTCCGAATCACTAAACTAGGGAGGGCAGAGGTCATTGCTCCCCCCCCCTAACCCCCTCGTAGAGCCGTCACTGAGTCAGGGGTTCGATTGCCGTTAGATAAATAAAAGGAGAGGATGTCAGCCTCTATCAAATGAAAATTCAAATAAAAGAAAACGTTTCGGTTTAATCTTATATTCTCATAGCAACTGATGATGACGTTTTCTTTTATTGGGATTTTCATTCGATAGAGGCGGACACTCTCCCCTTTTAATTATCTAATCGTTCGACGGCCACTTCTTACCACTCTATATGGTCTCAGATGCATAAAAAAGACATTATCGGACTGCCTGGGGTCCGAACCCGCGACGTTCGGTATAGAAGGTAGACACGCTACCCATGGGCGTACCCAGCGAGGGGCAGAGGGGGCAGCTGCCCCCCTAGAAGCAAAAAAAAAAAATTAAACGTTTATAAAGTGGTGAAACGAAACAAAATTGGTGGATAGCGGCGGCGAATGATTATTTTTGTTAGGACTCGAGGGTTTTTAGGCCTTTAATTCGAAGGCTTTTCCCCTCTATATTAAAAATAGCTATGTCCCCCCTGGACGACCATGATCTGACCATGCCCCCCCTAGATTTGATCCTGGGTACGCCCATGACGCTACCAACTACTCCAAGCCCCGTGGGCGATCACAATTTTCATAAAATTAAAATTTTAAAAAATTTGCTAGTGATTTTATCAAAAAATTTTTTTAAGCTATATTTATATAAATATTTTTAATTTTCTTCTTTTAATTCAATATAAAATGTTTTTAGAAATTAGAAATACAATATGGTCTATATCAAATATTTTGGAAAAAAATGAATTTCTTACACTTTAAATTTTTTTTCGCGGAACCAAATTTCCCCGTCCGAAAAAAAATATTTTACCTTTTTTTTTTAGAGACGCAAAAATTTTTGCGGCCCGCGGAACCAAAAATTTTTTTTCTTTCTTTAATTGCCGGCTCCCCTGATATCTGCCGCCCGGGGCACGTGCACCCACTGCCCCCCCCCCCCATAGATCCGGCCCTGTACTGGAGTATCCATACATATTATTATTATTTAGCTCCTAGACCCTGTATGAGCTTTGAGTGACATGATAGCTACCACAAAGGGTTTCTACGTATTGAATGCTAAGTTTTATGTGTGAATATTAGGCCTTAAAAACGAAAGCGATCTAAACACCGCTTTCTCCTTTTTCTTTCAAATCTCAAATTCTAATTTCTTTTTTTTTTACAGATTATAAATACACAGAATGAAAGCATCGAAACGCCATTAATATATATAAATATAGATATGGTATATAAAATGAATATATATATCTATAAATATAAATATATACAAACAACAAATCATCCCTCGAATTCCCTTGAAAGCATATCAAAAAAATTATTATATTAAAAAAACAAAACAACAAAAAAAAAATAGTTATTATTATTATATATTATTATTATATCTTCCTAATATATATATATATATATAAAAAAACGAAATGGAAAAAGAAAAACAAGATACTCTGTGATCAACGAATTTTCAAGACCCCAGAGGCTCTCTCTTCTTAAGAGGCAAGATTGTCTGCCGCTAACTCTTTAATTAAGCCTACTGCTCTCAACTATTCTGGGGATTGAGTTGTGCTCTGTCCCCCTTATTCATCAATATTAACATTTTCCTCCTTTGTCCTAACAGAAATATTATTGATGAGTTCAGGAGATGAAAGAATAATTCATATTAATATAAAGAAAGTTTTTTTCTTTTGCAGGTTTCTCAGCAATGATCAATAAAGAAAACTTTATTTTAGATTTGAAAATTTTAATGGAAATAAGACGACCAGTGTGCGCATTTATCCTGGTTTCGGTTACAAAGGACCATCGTCAGGCCTGTAAAGCAACATCAAAGTATCAAAACAGGGTATTAGTTTTAGTAGAATGTACAGTGAGGGACAATATTAAGTCCCACCCATGCGTTTTCTACTTGTGATTATTGCATTGTTTTCTAAAAAAACATTATTTATTTTTTAATGAACACTTTCATGGTTCAAACCTAGAAAATTTCCAATCAAGATTCTTTTATAAAAACAATGAAATTATCACATGTAGCAAATGCATGGGTGGGATTTAATATTGTCCCTCACTGTACATGTATAGATCTTTTTAACAAAATTTTTTACATATAATAATCTTAAAAATAAAAACATTTGTCAGTACAGAAACCAAGATCTTCCTCATTATAAAACTTATTGTTTGGCATAATATACGAATATACGGAGATCGAAAATTTATGGAATCTTGAATTGACAAATGTTGTTATTTTTAAGATTATTATATGTAAAAAATGTAAAAAATTTTGTTAAAAAGATCTATACATGTACATTCTACTAACTGTAAGACTAATGCCCTGTTTTGACCCTTTGATGTTGCTTTACAGGCCTGACGATGGTCCTTTGTGACCAAAACCAGGATAAATACGCACACTGGTCGTCTTATTTCCATTAAAATTTTCAAATCTAAAATAAAGTTTTCTTTATTGATCATTGCTGAAAAACCTGCAAAAGAAAAAACTTTCTCTATATTAATAGAAATATTATTTAAAGCTCTTCCTCTTGTCTGCAATAATAAGCGAATTGTTCCTGGTTGCTTAGATAAGTAAGCAAATGCCAAACCCCTTCATAAGACTTGAATGGCTCCTTTGCGGATCAGGTGTCTCAAAAGGGACATTTAACTCGATAGAAATGTGCTGGTCTACTTGAAAATGTTATCCAAATTTGTTGCAACAGCCCCAAAAAAGGCTGCTTTAGAATCTTTTCATTTGAAACTAGGATTACGTTGCAACCTCCGAAGAATTCTACTTAATGCCAAATAGATCAAACCAAAAAGTTTATTAAAAAAAAAAAAATTAAAAATTCGATCAGGATAGGTGAAAAGGTGAAGAAATTCTGCAGCTAGTTGTATTTCATTACTTTATTCCCACCACGTTGACGTTTCGATCTCGGTTGGGATCATCCTCAACACCCACCTGTTCTGAGGATGATCCCATCTTAAAAATTCGATGTTGGTTGTGTCGGCCTCTGGTCTTTTACAACGTCTATTCCCTGATTTAGAACGAATTTTTTTTACTTAGCTGGCCGTTCAATCAGGATAGGTGGTGGGGGTGCTACGTTTTTTGAAGTGACAAAGTCAAGATATAGAACTTGTTTGTTTCGAAATTTGTATTGTAGTTGTTGGGACCTAGCTACCGAGGATTTGTGCCTCTCAATGGTTGATTAATAAATTTATTTATTTAAAGTTTCCCTAAAATGAATGACAGATCTTAATTTCTTTGGAACAAATGAGGATCCAGCTAATAAGTGAGCCTTTAAATACTCTTTATTTGGAACGTTTTGACAAAAGTCCACACTGCCATTTTCAGCCCTCAAAGAGTATATTGTTGAAATAAACATTGGATATACCGATAGACTAAGCCCCAAGGTATTAAATAAGTCTTTTATTTAATTCCTTGGCTGCTACGTCTCCTATATCCAATTCAAAGTCTACAACCACTTCTCATCGCTATTTAAATAAATATATTTAACCAAATACTAAGGGTGGATCCTTGCCGAATTGTTCCTAATAAAGAGTATTTAAAAGCTCAATTATTAGCTGGATTCTCTTTCACTCCAAACAAAAACTTCCTTAATTTCTCAAGTAGACTGCACCTAAAGGTACTATTTCTCCCTCGTTGTGTTTTTTATCCATTTTTCGAATGAATTAGTCATATTAAATATAAATAAATAATTTTTTATGAGTTTAGACTGAAGAGATACCAAAGAGTGTATATTTATAGCCAAATCTTGAAATCAAGGATTTGTATCAAAGCCCCTCCTCAAAACGATCTGCAAAAAGCTTGCAAAAAACTAAGAAGTGTCACAAAAACTCGGAACATTATTGAATATATTAAATATTAACAATCAAATAAACAGGACCCTGATTCTATTTAATCCAAATAATCGAGTTTTTACTTAAATTGTAAGGAAATTAATTTCTTCCCTATATAAATAATAATAATATAGAATAATCCTTGCTAAAGAAGGAACTCGATTATCTGGACAAATTGTAATCAGATATAAATAACCTCAAGATTTGGATATTCCAATTTTTATCATTTTATTTTGATTTAATTAAAATCTATCGCATTTAGGCAATTAATATTGTAATATTTTATTCATTAAAAAAAAAAATCAAATATAGGGTTAGAATGTTAATAATTATATTTTTCGACTTACCAACAAAATCCGTGACCTCTTAATCCTTTCAACTCGCGATATAAATAATATTCAAAGTGTAAAATAATCACAATAAGAACGATGATTGGCAGTTGGAGATTAAAAATAAAAAGGCGGCATCTCAACAACGAATGGCCTCGGGACAACAAAGGCCGCCATCTTTCAAATTCAATTATTGCATTGCATTCATTATTTAACGCGTCATAATTGAAATTTTCAATTGTTAGCGAAATATTAAATGTTTTTAGAAAATTGAGAGAGAGAGCCTAATCTGAAGAGAGTAACTTGTTTTTTCTTTTTTTCATTTCTTTAAATGGATCTCCTTTTAGTTTATCTCACTATTATATATATACTTTAATATTTTTTTTTTTTTTGTTTTGGCCCATATATAATATTGAAATTTGGGAGCCCTAAGTTTATCTTGTCTTTGTGAATATAATTTTATTTTTTTATTTGCTAATGTGATTGTGATATTAATTAGAATTATTATTATTATTATTATTATTATATTATAATAAAAAAAAAATAGAAGATTCTTCCAAATATATATACAGGGTGATTTAGAAGGCAACATTTGAAAAAAAAAAACAATCTTTTTTGAAATCTCTTCTCTCCTATCAAATGTTGTCGAAATAAAAATAATACATACACACACTCTGTATATTCAGATATTATATGTAAGTGAAAAATTTATTAATTTTATAAAAATTCGTTAATGGCATACCAAAAATATAAAAACAAATGCCTTTTTTTCAAATAAATTGAATAAAACAACGATTCGCATTTATCTCTCGAAATCGATTTTTCTCCCATATATATGTGGATTTCCATATAAATATAAAATAAAATTATCTCTACTTATATGATTCAAATTCAAATTTGAAAATAAATCATTTAAGAAAAATCCTATTTTGTCTTCTTTTAAAAACCGAAAAAAAGAAGCTGGATCCCTGGGTACCGGAGATGGATTTGGGAATTGGGGCGATTTTTTGTTATTAAACACCATTTAAGTCAAATAATCATTTATTTGGTATAATGTTGATGATGATTAAATATTAATAAGATCATTATTATTGAAATGTTATAAATCAATTATTGATTTTAAACAAGGAGAAAGCGTCATTTAATACTTTTGCAGAATTTTTTATTTTCCTTTAATTTGCTTCCATCTAATTTTGTTGAGGCTAATTTAGCATCTCTAGAAGATCCAAGGAACACTTTATTATTTGCTAAAAAAGGAAAAAGAAAAAAATAAATTAATCAAATAAATAAATAAATATAGAAAAATAGAAGGTCAATTTGCATTTGACTTAAAAA
>JAKCPI010012024.1:0-12316 GCA_023213315.1 Euborellia annulipes | reverse complement strand
TCTATATATATAATTCACTAATGTCCGTCTGTCTGTCTGTCTGCCTGTCTGTCTGTCCGTCTGTCACGCTCTATTTAGGCAACTTCCCGTTGGAATTTTGAAATGAAATTTTTTTTGCATAAAGAGGACCTTCTCGGGATTACAGGAAAATTATTTTCATCCCGAAATTCCCATAACTTTTTGAGTTATTAATTTTTAAAGTTACGATTTCTCCCATAGGAAATGTATAGAGAAATATTTAAGTATTCTTTTCATTTGTGTATTCCATGAATGTAAACAAATCCTCAAGCAGGCTCTGGATTGGAATAGGTAGTAATTCTTTTCTTTTCATTAGTAAGAAGCAAAGGCGAGGGTCCGCCGCAGGCGGGCCCGAGCCAGCTGGCGGGGGTCCAGGGGGCGAAGCCCCCTGTCTATATGCAAAGGCGGGCGCCACGGGTTCTCATAAATAAGAAAAGGCGAGGGTCCGTCGCAGGCGGGCCCGAGCCAGCTGGAGGGGGGTCCAGGGGGGCCCGAGCCAGCTGGAGGGGGGGTCCAGGGGGCGACGCGGCTAGTTAATTCAGAGTCTTGCAAAGTTTCGATTCTTGTTCTAAAAAAACTTTCCGAAGTAAAAAAAGAAAGATAGCTTTGGCAGAATGCCGCTAGATAGAGACACCGCCTGGCCTGAATATTTTAACTTGTTTACTGGTATATTTTTTTGCTGGATTCGCTCAATCGATTGCCTTGTTTGTTTGTTCACAGGACAATGGATTGGACGGCGCCTGGACCAAAAGCGACTCGGCAGCAGCCGCTGCAGCATCTTCGTGGTTTTACAATTCGGGAGGGTGGGCTGATCGAAAGTGAGCCCCTCAACTCATAACGAGAGCCGAAGTCCCCCAAGTCCTTTCCTAACGACTGCGGACTCAAAGGTTGAGACCTCCATTCGCAATAAAACCCCGGATGCCTTTAAAATAAAAATGCATGTCCATCTCAAAATGCTGGCCATCACGTCACTCAAATCTTTCTATTCTAATATTGTAATTGAATTTCAATGAAAAATTTGAGATTTTCAACAATACAAAAAAAGAGCCTCTGTTTTAAAAGACTAAATTAATATTCTTTTGCCCGGGAGACGTGGCTCAGTGGGAAGACATTAGCCTCTCGCACCAGAGTCCCGGGTTCGCTTCCCATCCCAAGCGAGAAAAATTTTATTTCATTTAATTTGACTACAAATCATTTGAAAGAAATAGGGATGGGGTCTAAATGGCCTTAGATGCTGAAAAAGACCATAAAAAAAAATTTTTTTTATAAACGCGCTTTTGTATTACAACAAATTTAAATAATGTCCTCAAAAGCAGAAAAGATTTCAGGGGGAGGCGAGGGAACGGTGACTTCTTTACACAAAATTACACACAGAAAGATCTCTTCTACAAAAGTCTTGCTAATCCGGCCTAAACGGGAGCCGGATTATCCGAACATTACCTTTACCCAGTAGGGTAACTGGGAAGGGGGGAAGGGGGCGCTCCCCCCCCCCTCAGGCCTTTGGCGCCTCTAGGTACCGACATAGGCGCCCTAGGGCATCTAAGATATAGCCCAGAAACGGTGATTTGATCATATTCTTTCCCTAGATTGCCCATTTCTTTGAAATTATATTACAACTTAAAAAACGGCGTCCTAGTTGAGCTTCGGCCCCTCCGTGTTTAAAGGCTAGTTACGCCGCTGCCGAGGGAATTCTCAGCAGGCGGGTATTTAGTTTCCGACAGTAAGGTACATTAGAATTCAAATAAAGATGAAAAATTTTCTCAAAATTCGCTCCCTTCGATTCATTTTTTCCCCGAAATTCGAAACCCTTTTCCTTTACCCCCCCCCCTTGTATCCGCCCTTGACTGATTTTGATGAGTTCCCAACTAAGTTCCCGTAGTCTCGTTTCGATTTTTAGAAAAAAATTCATATTTTAATCTTAATCTTTTGTGTAAAATTGAAATATTTTGTTTGTTTATTATAACGATAGCGTTTCGATTACCAAAAGTAAGAGAAAATTGTGTGCCGTGCGGTCAATCACACCAGATTTTATAATATACTTATGGGATCATAAATATATTTTTTTAATTTATATAATTTGAATCCATAAAAATTTAGAAATTTTTTTAGATGCAATTAGGCATTAAAAATAAAATAAGTATAATAAATTAAAAAATCTCACCAAATATTGTTTAAAATATAAAATTAACTAGACTTGTAAAAACGAATAAAAATAAATCTAATAATAGAAAACGAATATAAATCTCTGAAGATGAACAAATCGAACGACACTCAAACAACAACACATGAATGGCCGAGAAAGAGATAAAGTAGAGCGCTACTTTTGCACAGAAGAAGAGAACGAAAACACCATAGTTAGTCTTATCCCCACGCTCTCATATGCAGAGGGTTCTAAGAATCATCTCCATCAATTTTAATGAAAAATAATTATCTATTTACTCACACTCATGTTAAATTATCTTTTTAATTTGATATTATTTTTTTTATTTTGGATACAGATGAGAATACTTATAAAACGAAAAAGCATATTCAAAATAATTTTCATTCTATATTTAATTCATAAGAGTTGGTCTTTTTACGATTATGTAATAAAAATGAAAAGGATTAAAAAGGAAAATAAATACCTAGGAAGGTGAAGATGAGGTTGGAGGTCGGCGTTGTTAAAATGGAATTAATCGTGGAGAAAAGACATCGTGGATTGCATCGTTGGGTGCTTGCTAATCAGGCGGGAGCGGAGAGGATTTCTTTTGCAAGCTTCTTCACTGACCGTGGAGCTCATACTGAAGGTGGCGACGCCGGCAACTAGTGTTGAACAAACGAAACAATAGTGTCACGTGACATCGATGCTGCTCTGCTATTGGTCAAATAATCCAAGGCATTAATTGAAAAAAAAAAAATCTGGTCGCACAGCATAGAATGAAAACCACTTTACTCTTTTACTTCATAGGAATCAATGGAGAGATGGTTACCATGGTAACAAAATATAAATATTTTTCCACGTTTATATCTTGAATTCAAATTGCATTAAATTCCGTACTATCAGAAACTAAATAAATTTATGTGTCGACAGAAAAAATGTGGTGGGACAAGCACAGAACACAACTTTCGATTACCGAAGGTAAGAGAAAGTTGTGTGCTGTGCGACTAGTTACACCAGATTTTTCTGAAAAAGATTGGAGGCGCAGAATTTCTCAAAATCAGAAATAATTTCGTCCGAATCACTTGAGCTTGATTCACTAAACTAGGGAGGGCAGAGGTCATTGCCCCCCCTAACCCCCCTCGTAGTGCCGTCACTGAGTCAGGGGTTCGATTGCCGTTAGATAAATAAAAGGAGAGGATGTCAGCCTCTATCAAATGAAAATTTAAATAAAAGAAAACGTTTCGGTTGCCTCTGTAGCCGAAAAGGGTTTAAAAAAAAAAAAAAAAACGTTTCGGTTTAATCTTATATTCTCATAGCAACTGATGATGACGTTTTCTTTTATTGGGATTTTCATTCGATAGAGGCGGACACTCTCCCCTTTTAATTATCTAATCGTTCGACGGCCACTTCTTACCACTCTCTCTATATGGTCTCAGATGCATAAAAAAGACCTTAAATTAATTTAAATAAAAAAAAAAAAATAATAATTCAGTGCGATTTTAACGGTAACGCCCCTCGGGTAATGCGGCATCGAGGGGCGCCGGAATGAATTTGAATCAGAGGGAGGGCAAAAAAATTTTTTTTTTAGAAAATTAAAATAATTTAATATGTTCAAATAGTATAATACAAATCAACTATAAAGCTTTAAAAATTTTAAATAAAATCACAATTTTAATAAATCAATTGGGGGTCCAGGCATTTCTATTTAAGCCATTTGGTATCCAAATGCCTTAAATAAAATTATCGGACTGCCTGGGGTCCGAACCCGCGACGTTTGGTATAGAAGGTAGACACGCTACCCATGGGCGTACCCAGCGAGGGGGCAGAGGGGGGGGCAGTTGCCCCCCCTAGAAGCAAAAAAAAAAAAAAATTAAACGTTTATAAAGTGGTGAAACGAAACAAAATTGGTGGATAGCGGCGAAGAATGATTATTTTTGTTAGGACTCGAGGGTTTTTTAGGCCTTTAATTCGAAGGCTTTTCCCCTCTATATTAAAAATAGCTATGTCCCCCCTGGACGACCATGATCTGACCATGCCCCCCCCCCTAGATTTGATCCTGGGTACGCCCATGACGCTACCAACTACTCCAAGCCCCGTGGGCGATCACAATTTTAATAAAATTAAAATTTTTAAAAAATTTGCTAGTGATTTTTATCAAAAAATTTTTTAAGCTATATTTATATAAAATACTAGCCGCGCCGCCCGCCTTCGGCGGCCTTCGCGTCTAGGCGGGGGGCTACGCCCCCCTGGACCCCCAACCGCTGGCTCGGGCCGCGCCTGCGGCGGACCCTCGCCTTTTCTTTTTTTTTTTTTTTTTTTTTTTTTTCATTCACACTCACAATCACACACGCATTCACACAGTCTTTTCGGCAACTTAGGCCATTTAAGACTTAAAACAATATCCGTTATTTATAATTATACATATTGGGGTCCAGGCATTCTTATTTAAGCCATTTGGTATCCAAATGCCTTATATAAAATCATCGGACTGCCTGGGGTCCGAACCCGCGACGTTTGGTATACGAGGTTAGCACGCTAACCTCTACGCCAAGCCCCGAGGGCTCGCCTTTTCTTAATTATAAAAAGAAAATTATTATTACTACGTATTCCAATCCAGTGCCTGCTTGAGGATTTGTTTACCTTCATAGAATACACAACTTCAAAGAATACTTGAATATTTCTCTATACATTTCCTATGGGAGAAATCGTAACTTTAAGAATTAATAACTCGAAAAGTTATAGGAATTTCGGAACCCGAGTATTTTTCCGGGACTCTCCATAACGTCCTCTATAAGACTGCAAAATTTCGTTTCAAAATTCCAATGGGAAGTTGGTCAAACAGAGCGTGACAGACAGACAGACAGACGGACACTCCGTAATTATTATATATAGATTTTTAATTTTCTTCTTTTAATTCAATATAAAATGTTTTTAGAAATTAGAAATACAATATGGTCTATATCAAATATTTTGGAAAAAAATGAATTTCTTACACTTTTAATTTTTTTTCGCGGAACCAAATTTCCCAGTCCGAAAAAAAATATTTTACCTTTTTTTTTAGAGACGCAAAAATTTTTGCCGCCCGCGGAACCAAAAATTTTTTTCTTTCTTTAATTGTCGCCCCCCTGATATCTGCCGCCCGGGGCACGTGCACCCACTGCCCCCCCCCCATAGATCCGGCCCTGTACTGGAGTATCCATACATATTATTATTATTTAGCTCCTAGACCCTGTATGAGCTTTGAGTGACATGATAGCTACCACAAAGGGTTTCTACGTAGATGAATGCTGACTTTTATGTGTGAATATTAGGCCTTAAAAACGAAAGCGATCTAAACACCGCTTTCTCCTTTTTCTTTCAAATCTCAAATTCTAATTTCTTTTTTTTTTACAGATTATAAATACACAGAATGAAAGCATCGAAACGCCATTAATATATATAAATATAGATATGGTATATAAAATGAATATATATATCTATAAATATAAATATATACAAACAACAAATCATCCCTCGAATTCCCTTGAAAGCATATCAAAAAAATTATTATATTAAAAAACAAAACAACAAAAAAAAAAATAGTTATTATTATTATATATTATTATTATATCTTCCTAAAATATATATATATATATAAAAAAACGAAATGGAAAAAGAAAAACAAGATACTCTGTGATCAACGAATTTTCAAGACCCCAGAGGCTCTCTCTTCTTAAGAGGCAAGAATGTCTGCCGCTAACTCTTTAATTAAGCCTAATGCTCTCAACTCTTCTGGGGATTGAGTTCTGCTCTGTCCCCCTTATTCATCAATATTAACATTTTCCTCCTTTGTCCTAACAGAAATATTATTGATGAGTTCAGGAGATGAAAGAATAATTCATATTAATATAGAGAAAGTTTTTTTCTTTTGGAGGTTTTTCAGCAATGATCAATAAAGAAAACTTTATTTTAGATTTTAAAATTTTAATGGAAATAAGACGACCAGTGTGCGCATTTATCCTGGTTTCGGTCACAAAGGACCATCGTCAGGCCCGTAAAGCAACATCAAAGTATCAAAACAGGGTATTAGTTTTAGTAGAATGTACAGTGAGGGACAATATTAAGTCCCACCCATGCGTTTTCTACTTGTGATTATTGCATTGTTTTCTAAAAAAACATTATATATTTTTTAATGGAACACTTTCATGGTTCAAACCTAGAAAATTTCCAATCAAGATTTTCTCTTTTATAAAAACAATGAAATTATCACATGTAGCAAATGCATGGGTGGGATTTAATATTGTCCCTCACTGTACATGTATAGATCTTTTTAACAAAATTTTTTACATATAATAATCTTAAAAATAACAACATTTGTCACAACCCTTTTTATTAATAGGAGTTTTTATTATATATATTTTTATTATTTTTAATAGAAAGTAGAAGTTTAGAAAAGAATTCTTTTCACACAAAAGATAATAAAAAATATTTTCTAGTACAGAAACCAAGATCTTCCTCATTATAAAACTTATTGTTTGGCATAATATACGAATATACGGAGATCGAAAATTTATGGAATCTTGAATTGACAAATGTTTTTATTTTTTAAGATTATTATATGTAAAAAATGTAAAAAATTTTGTTAAAAAGATCTATACATGTACATTCTACTAACTGTAAGACTAATGCCCTTGTTTTGACCCTTTGATTTTGCTTTACAGGCCTGACGATGGTCCTTTGTGACCGAAACCAGGATAAATGCGCACACTGGTCGTCTTATTTCCATTAAAATTTTCAAATCTAAAATAAAGTTTTCTTTATTGATCATTGCTGAAAAACCTGCAAAAGAAAAAACTTTCTCTATATTAACAGAAATATTATTTAAAGCTCTTCCTCTTGTCTGCAATAATAAGCGAATTGTTCCTGGTTGCTTAGATAAGTAAGCAAATGCCAAACCCCTTCATAAGACTTGAATGGCTCCTTTGCGGATCAGGTGTCTCAAAAGGGACATTTAACTCGATAGAAATGTGCTGGTCTACTTGAAAATGTTATCCAAATTTGTTGCAACAGCCCCAAAAAAGGCTGCTTTAGAATCTTTTCATTTGAAACTAGGATTACGTTGCAACCTCCGAAGAATTCTACTTAATGCCAAATAGATCAAACCAAAAAGTTTATAAAAAAAAAATTAATTCGATCAGGATAGGTGAAAAGGTGAAGAAATTATGTAGCTAGTTGTATTTCATTACTTTATTCCCACCACGTTGACGTTTCGATCTCGGTTGGGATCATCCTCAACACCCACCTGTTCTGAGGATGATCCCATCTTAAAATTCGATGTTGGTTGTGTCGGCCTCTGGTCTTTTACAACGTCTATTCCCTGATTTAGAACGAATTTTTTTTACTTAGCTGGTCGTTCAATCAGGATAGGTGGTGGGAAATTTTTATTTATATACGAGATTCTCTCAATTTATTAAATTTATTTATTTATTTCCCTAATGATCAGATCAATTTCTTTGACATGAGATCACTAAACTCTTTTATAACACCCCATTCACCCTCAAAATCCAAACCCATTTTCTCCCACCACTCCTCATCCTAAATATAAACCAAATATAATATTTCACTGGATTCTCTTTCACTCCAAACAAAAAATTCCTTAATTTCTCAAGTAGACTGCACCTAAAGGTACTTTTCTCTCCCTTGGTTTTTTTTATCCATTTTTCGAATGAATTAGTCATATTAAATATAAATAAATAATTTTTTATGAGTTTAGACTGAAGAGATACCAAAGAGTGTATATTTATAGCCAAATCTTGAAATCAAGAATGTGTATCAAAGCCCCTCCTCAAAACAATCTGCAAAAAAGCTTGCAAAAAACTAAGGAGTGTCACAAAAACTCGGAACATTATTGAATATATTAAATATTAACAATCAAATAAACAGGACCCTGATTCTATTTAATCCAAATAATCGAGTTTTTACTTAAATTGTAAGGAAAATAATTTCTTCCCTATATAAATAATAATAATAATAGAATAATCCTAATGCCTTGCTAAAGAAGGAACTCGATTATCTGGACAAATTGTAATCAGATATAAATAACCTCAAGATTTGGATATTCCAATTTTTATCATTTTATTTTAATTTAATTAAGATTTAACACATTACAATTAATATTGTAATATTTTATTCATTAAAAAAAAAAATCAAATATAGGGTTAGAATGTTAATAATTACATTTTTCGACTTACCAACAAAATCCGTGACCTCTTAATCCTTTAAACTCGCGATATAAATAACATTTAAAGTGTAAAATAATCACAATAAGAACGATGATTGGCAGCTGGAGATTAAAAAATAAAAAGGCGGCATCTCAACAACGAATGGCCTCGGGACAACAAAGGCCGCCATCTTTCAAATTCAATTATTGCATTGCATTCATTATTTTACGCGTCATAATTGAAATTTTCAATTGTTAGCGAAATATTAAATGTTTTTAGAAAATTGAGAGAGAGAGCCTAATCTGAAAAGAGTAACTTGTTTTTTCTTTTTTTCATTTCTTTAAATGGATCTCGTTTTAGTTTATCTCACTATTATATATATACTTTAATATTTATATATATAATATTGAAATTTAAGAGGCCTAAGTTTATCTTGTCTTTGTGAATATAATTTTATTTTTTATTTGCTAATGTGATTGTGATATTAATTAGAATTATTATTATTATTATTATTATTATAATATAAGAAAAAAAAATAGAAGATTCTTCCAAATATATATACAGGGTGATTTAGAAGGCAACATTTGAAAAAAAAAAAACAATCTTTTTGAAATCTCTTCTCTCCTATCAAATGTTGTCGAAATAATAATAATAAATACACACACTCTGTATATTCAGATATTATATGTGGGTGAAAAATTTATTAATTTTATAAAAATTCGTTAATGGCATACCAAAATATAAAAACAAATGCCTTTTTTCAAATAAATTGAATAAAACAACGATTCGCATTTATCTCTCGAAATCGATTTTTCTCCCATATATATGTGATTTCCATATAAATATAAAATAAAAATTATCTCTACTTATATGATTGAAATTCAAATTTGAAAATAAATCATTTAAGAAAAATCCTATTTTGTCTTCTTTTAAAAACCGAAAAAAAAGAAATTGTATCCTGGGTACTGGAGATGGATTTGGGAATTGGGGCGATTTTTTGTTATTAAACACCATTTAAGTCAAATAATCATTTATTTGGTATAATGTTGATGATGATTAAATATTAATAAGATCATTATTATTGAAATGTTATAAATCAATTATTGATTTTAAACAAGGAGAAAGCGTCATTTAATACTTTTGCAAGAATTTTATTTTCCTTTAATTTGCTTCCATCTAATTTTGTTGAGGCTAATTTAGCATCTCTAGAAGAGCCAAGGAACACTTTACAATATTTGCTAAAAAAGGAAAAAGAAAAAATAAATTAATCAAATAAATAAATAAATATAGAAAAAAATTAGAAGGTCAATTTGCATTTGACTTAAAAAAAAAACAAACATTTTAAATGATTTATAAGATTTGGTGGAGGTGGGGAAAGATTAATCAAAATGAACTGACACCTAAGATGAATTTACGGAAAACTACTTTCAAGTCTCTCTCTATTCAAAGAAAACTTCTTAATAAAGTTTTTCTAATCCTGGGGGGCCTTTCTTTCATTCCCCATCCGAATCCCACAAACCTGAAGTTAATAAAAAAATCCAAGATTTTTCAGCCAAGTTGTCTAACACGGGATACAACCCAAAAGGTACACTCCTATTTTGATAAAACTCACTATCAAAAGTACTATTAATATAACAAAGAACTATCGGCCATCGTCCAGTTTAACTATAATAGTTTGTTTTGTTTTGATTTTTACGTGCAAACTAATAGAGTATTAACTAAAAATGCTTAAAATAAACCCAATTAAAATATCTAAATATAAATCGTAAATATCAATTATGAATTTCCGACAAACAAGAAATAATTAACAGTATATTTACTATCGGAAATAAAGAGCAATGAGAGAATTGATATATATTCCTTGACAAGCTCAAGCAGTATTTATATATTTATTCTGGTACAGTTGTTGCAAGACCTGACACATCTTCTGTGCAGCTTGCCTTCTTCAGTGAGCTCTGAATCAAGACAATTGCATTTTCACTGCTGAAGGCAGGCGGCACAGAAGATGTGTCAAGTTTTGCAACAACAACAACAAATATGCTTGTTTCGTTAACAAAATTTCCTGGACTGACTTGACCTTTTCCCTTCTAAAGGGTTATTTTGGCTAAATTGGAAACTTTTCGCTTTACTCATGTTAAACTTTTGCGAATTATCTTTTTCATTTCAAAAGGAGAAAGAAGAGATACTTACAAATTGTCATTTTTCAGATAGATGGTCTTGATAAAAGAAATATGAATGGGATTAAATTCCTCCATTAAATGAACAATATTCATAAAAGTTGCATCTCTTGGTAAATTAATCAAAAGTAGAATACTGTTATTATCCACTTCGGGTTCATCCGTTTTGAGAATTTCTATTGAAACGGATGAAATGTTCAAATCTGAAAAAATAAGCGGGGAAAAAAATATTAGAAGCTATTAGGAGAATAAAACTTCCACCTTATATCCGTTTATTCGCTAATTAGGTCTTTTTTTTTGGAAATGGAAGATGAAAAATACAAAAAGAGGAATAATAAGAGTTGAGAAGTTTGAAGATGGTAATTGTCGAGGCACCTTATATATAGTAGATTTGTTTTATACTTGAAGGAAATAAATATTTTTAATTTTCTTTATTGTTATTTTTTTGAAGGGGGGTTGCCCCTCCCTGATTCAAATTCGTTCGGGCGTCGCCCCTGTCCATACATTCTCTATGGGGAAAAATCCGACTTTTAAAGTTATAACAATTTCGAAATGAAAATAATTTCCTTGTAATCTTTAGAAATATATATAATTTTATATAATCTAAAGAATTCCCCGTAGGCACTAGTTTAAACATTTTAATATAAAATTTTGATAGCGATGAAAAGTGGCTGTAGGCTTCGAATTGGATACTGGAGACGTAACAGCCAGGGAAATTAAATAAAAAAAACTTTTATTTTAATCAAAAATAATACTCTACTCTTTGTATCTTAACAATTAATTGTCCTGATGAAGGTCGTGCTTGGCGACCGAAACGTTGACAATTATTTAAATAAAAGTTTTTTATTTAATTTCCTTGACCAGTCACGCCAGATTTTAATATATTTTCATTCACAAAGAGGTCAAGTGTCCTCCTTTGGCTTATCTTATTTTGTTGAATTTATCAAAATAGGCGATATTTGATGATCCCTTCTTCTCTTCTGTGGTCAAATTTTATCAAATTTTATTTCTATGACTAACAAAGTAAGTTGAATTTGATAAAGACATTGCAGCGTACTCATCAAAGGAAAAAAAAAATTTTTATAAACATAATAAAAATAAATATTAAATGTTTTTAATAAATGTTAAACTTGACAAGTTGAGAATCCATTTGAGAACATTTGATCAAAAAAGTATTAAATTTTGAATAAAATTTATTTAATGATCCGACCAAATGTAATTTGTATTTATTTATTTATTTATTGAACGAGTGGCTTATAAATAAAGAAAATTATTTTCAAAAAAAAAAAGAGGAAAGAGCAAAGAAAAGCAGAATGAGAAAAAAGCGAAGATTGTTTCAAACTACCAGAGAAAGAAAAAGAAAAGCAAATAAAATTCCATGAATAGGCAGTGAGCAGCAATCAGCAAGCAATTTTTAACACTTTTTTCGGCATCTGAAGCCATTTAGAGCCAGTCCCAATTTTCCTAAATTAATTAGAAAACATTTTAATCTCTAGCACAACGGACGAGGTCGTCGTGACCCGAGGGTGAGATCATTTATAGGCAATATGCTTGGTTTATAGTTGTTCAATTGCACAGGGCAACGGTGATTTTGGTGCCGGGCTGTTTAGAGCTATTATTAAGTATATGAGTATGAGCAGATTGCAAAAAAATACCATCAGATCTAGTTTTGGGGTCTTCTACATATCACGTATGCCTTTTTGACGAATTTCTAGTCCCCCCCCCCCCCCCTAACGCGTTACGTAATATATAGACCTACCCCTTTATAGATATAGAGAAAA
>JAKCPI010012023.1:0-11874 GCA_023213315.1 Euborellia annulipes | reverse complement strand
TTTTACTCCACTCTATAACTGAAAGAGGGGAGTGATTTAATCAAATCTTTTGAACAACTCTTGTCTTGAAGAAGGGTGGCGTTTAGTCCTCGAAATTAAAATAATTTACAGCCTACAGAAGTCTTATTTTTAATGATTAATCTTCTATTCATTGAGGCCAGTGACTGCCCTATTTAAACAACAGGAAAAGGAGCAGAAGCAGCAAAAAAATATAAAGTCCCCGATTTTCATAAATTAACGAAGACGTTTCGGTAAAATTTTAATTCCATTACACACAGTACACACTGTACATTCGAATTTCAGATTAAAAAAATTTATAAGTGTAGAAGAAATATTTATATTTTGTTAACATATACACCCATTTCTCTCATCTTTTCTATGAAGTACAAGAGTCAGAAGATTTCAATGGCTAAATGAGAATATACTTTTTAAAGAGCATCTAAAAAATAATTAATTTTTGAATTTTATTCGGGCAAATTCTGAGAAAATCGAAAAAAACTGAAAAAGGTACATAAGTAAAGTATTAGTACTCTTTGGCCGATTTTGATTAAAAGCTTATTTTCTCGGTCCCGGGGAGTGTTTTAACTTAAATATAAAATTTCAGCCTCATAGCTCAATTCCTACATGCTTAAAATTGAACACACAGACAGACAAGACCATGTCGCGAAAACCATTTTTGGATTCAGGGGATCTCAAAACGTGTATATCAATCAAAATCTCGACATCGAATTTTTGACATGAATCTAATACTTTCTCTCTATATATATTAACATATATATAGAGGTAAAGAGAAAGTAAAAATCCGAATCGAAACGACCTACTGCGTCACCGATAAAAATTTAATTTTTACTTAAGTATATTAAATAATTTATAAAATTTTATTCATATAGAAATAATTATTCATTTGCATAATAAAAAATAATTGAATAAACTTATTTTTATTTTTCCATCATCAAAAAGTTTGAATATTTTATTATTATTTTTTTTCTTTCCTTCATACAGACCATTTATTTTTATGTTTTTCTCTTATAATAGTTCTGTTGAATCGTCCTCGTCCCTTTTTTTTTTATGTTATATCTAGGAATAGTAAGCACCCAATTGAACAGATGAAAATAAGGTTCAAAAACATTCTTGTCCATCTTTGTCTTAAAGACGAGAAAAATCTGTTTCAAAAAAAAAAAATAGAATAGAAAGGGAGAAAAAATTTTGGAGTATAATAAAATGTAATGACGATTCTGGTGGAGAAGGGGGGGGGGTGGGGTGCACGTGGCCATATCTTCCTCTACCGAGATTATGGAGAGCGCCAGATGCGCCCAATGAGGAAATGGACCAACAGTCCCCCCACCACCCATCACTTCAATCTACGTATAACGCCATTCCATCCCAGTGACTTCGATGTGTATACTTTAATCGATTTGTTTTATTTGTATTTATTTCCTTTAGAATTTGATAACAAATATAAAAATGTAAAATTAAATCAAATATCTCTATATATAGACTATATGTACAAAAGGCGATAAAAATAAAATTGTTTTTGAGTTATAGAAATATGAAAAATGAAAAAAAAATGATCATTTTATGTTTTGATAGGATTATACAATAAAAAAAAAAGTGAAATTTGTATTAATAAAAGAATTTTGTTTTCGGTTTAACTGTGGTTTATTTGTAAAAATTACTACGTTTCGATCACGCATTCCGTGGCCTTCTTCAGGTACAATTCAGTTAAGATTACAAAATTTCTCAATTTAATTCAAATGAGATTGTCACAAATGTAAGTAACCTTTCTAATATTAACTGAATTGTACCTGAAGAAGACTTCAGAATGAGTGACCGAAACGTTGTAATTTTTACAAATAAAAGACAGTTAAACTGAAAACAAAATACTTTTATTAATGATAACAACTTTGAATGTCTTAACTCTGATTTTTTTATTTAATGTCTTTTTCGGCATAAACCCGGTCACTATTTATCGCATGGGGCGGGATGTGAACCCTTGACCTTAGATACCAGAAGCCTAATTGCTCTAATCCTTGAAAATTCATTTTATTAAAATGTGAATTTTTTTTTTTTTGAATTTAACAAAATAAAGTCAAATACACTCTTGGAAAAGTCTTGGGACATCTTGAAATTATTCAAGTTATTCCTTTCTCGGAATTCCAGAGAGGGAGAAGTTGTCCCCCCCCTTTTAGGGGTCATTCTTAACCCTTTGAAAATGATTAGCATCTTTTGATCTTAGAAGATTTTAAATGATAATAAGAATTTTGGAATTAACAAGCTGAATATAAAGTGTGTTACAGTGTGCCTCAATAAATAATTTTTGTTCTGAAATACTAAATTCTATTCTAAATGTTTTTTTAACCCCTAAAACGGGATCAAAACATGTTTTAGTTCTTAAATTTAGATTTAAAAAAAAAAATTGATTAATTCTTTTTTTCCTTTCGGACAAGCAGTTCTTTATGGGAGTTTTTGATTATTGACCATATTTTGTATTCATTATTTATAAAAAATATTTTCAACTGCTTATTCTGCAGTCATTTTCAAGTACTATACTGTACTGTCCGACTCAAGTGAAGCTTTGTTTACTCAGAGAAGAGGTGTTTTTTTTAGAAATTAGAATTTGAGTCCACTAATAATCAAAAACATTTTTTAATTCAATTCATTATTCTTCCTGATTGCTTGAAAAAGCAATAATACATAAATAACAATTCAAGAAGATGGATAACGATAAAAAAATAATTGGGTTATGCATCTCTAGAAAAAAATTGAAAGAGAATCAATTTAGAATATTGCTGAGACATTCCTTTCTCTCTTAAAAGATGCACAAAAACTTTCTAGTATTTTTGCCAACACAGCTAGCTGATAATCTCTCTCTCGGCTAAAAAGAAAGGACAGGGAAAAGATGCATGTAGCTGTTGTATATGAGGAAGTTAGCCAAGGGGGATAAAGCAGTTAAGCTTATAATCTTGAGTTGAAGACTCGAGTTCAAATCCACCTCATTGCAAAAAATTATCCAACTCTTTTTGAGATGCCTCCTTCTGAGGAAGGAAACGGGACCGAACTCAGTATCATTCCCATGAAAGTTACTACTCAGAATAACCACATGTATGATACTAATGACTGAAGAGAAATCAAAAGGAGAGTTTGTATTTCTGGTGTTTTAGATGAAAACAACATAAAACATAAGTGCTCGAGTTGAGAGGATGGTTTCGTACCAAATAATCTCAAAAACAGAAGAGAGGACCCATATCAAAGTTCTGGCCTTGAATTTTTGACACGCTTGTCTAGTTTTATACAAGGTGTCCGGAAAGGAAAATATTCTGGAAGTTAATAGTATCAGTAATGATGAGAACAAATTCAGTATCAGCCTATGCGAATATTTTCGAGATATCTGAACAATGTTTTGAACTGCTGATATTGTGGACTTGAGATTTCTTGGTCACTAAGATCTCCAAACCAGATTAAGATCAGGAATGGCCAACAGGTCGATAATGAAGAGTTTTTGGTCGATCACTGCAGACAGCAGACGATTCCAACAGCAGACTATCAAAAAAATCGATAGCTTCGAAAAATCATGTAAAAAAGTCGATTTTATATATTTATAAATAGAGATGAATTTTTGATGTAGCTATATTTTTTGTTTAATATTTTTGGACACCCTGTTAAATATTTAACACCCTTTGATTTTCTGCTAAGATGCCAGAAAATACTTTCACCTGTTGTGTTAACTTCTCTTTCTCTCTCTTTCTTTGACTGACTGATTATTAATCACTCATAAAGCGTTAAAAGGGATCATTAACAACAAGTTAACGCCGAGGCCATTCCCATTTTGGGCAGCTATTTATAAAGCACAATCAAAATAAATGCGGATAAGAAAGTCAGGACTTTTAGTACTCTAGTAAATTTAATTGGAGTTAATTTAAACTTTGGTGATTGCCTACAGACAATTCATGCATGCACTAAAAACAAATCGATAAACAAACAAAATAGGAGTGATGGTGGAAGTGGGATGAAACAAACAAACAAACAAAAAATAACGATATCAGAACCCGATAAACCTATAAACCATAAATTAGACAAATTCGTTTAAAATTATTGATTTCGCAATGAAATTCTAATCTCTTTTAGAAGGACAGACAGAAATGGAAATTGACAAATGGGGGGACCACATCGGATCAGCTCTTTTTAGATGCGAAAACAATAAATTGTCAGAGAGAACTAGTTATGAGAAATGACAAGCCTCTGATAGTAATGCTCATTTTTGGATAGTAGGCTTCTACAATAGAACGTTCTTTGAATAAAATCATTTTTTTTTTTTAATGATAACTGGACAAAATAAAAAAAAAGACTGGCTGATCGCACACCAATTGAGCAAAAAAAGTTTTCGGACAAAATGTTTTCGACCAATCGTGTCTAAAAATGTTTTTTCAATGCTCAACGCACACCGAGGAGGCAAAACACAATTGAGCATGATTCGACATCAATGAACAAAATGTTTTATCATTGAGAGTTTTGCTCAATCGGTGTGCATTGGCATTAGACAAAATGTTCGGCTATTGAGAAAAAAATGCCAATGCACATTGATTAGGCCAAAACGCTCAATGGCAAAACATTTTACCTAATCTGTGTGCGTTGGCATTGAGCAAAACGTTTTGTCCACGAGCGTTTTGCTCAATTGGTGTACGTTCAGCCTAATTTAAATAAAATTTGAGATGCGAATCATAAATTATCTACCATCTTCCTACTTTAAAGAACCCGGGGGTCGAATTCCCAGTAAACTTTATAAAATTTGGAAAAAGTTAAATCACGAGGGCAGGTCAATAAGTCCGTGACTTTTAGAAAGAAATACAGGTTTTTGGATAAAAAATTATTTTATTTTTCAACGTAGTCTCTCCTTTGAGCTCTATACACTTTGTCCAACGTTTCTCCAATTTTTTTATCACTTCCAAAAAATAAGAGGCATCAAAATCATCGTTGAAGTCAAATATCTTTCCGCCGAACCATTTTTTCAGGTTTGGAAACAAGAAATTGTCTCTCGGGGCTAAATCCGGAGAATAGGGCGGATGAGGGAGCAATATCCCAATTCATGGATTTTGCCATGGAGCACACGAAATTCACTTTTTTCCATTTTCTTCTCAAATCACGAGGTAGTCTTCTATTAATGGATCTCAAACAAAAACTAAAAGGCCCAGCTGGTTCAAATTTCGACAGGAGTCAGCTGATAGTTGCCTACTGACAGTAGCAGTGTTGCCATTTCAGTTAAGAGGCGGGAAATTCAAAAAGTCACGGACTTATTGACCTGCCCTCGTACTTCGGTAATTTGTGTTCTGTGCCAATCAAGATTTTCTAATTTTGGCATCAATGTCTGTCTATTCGCTTTCCGAAGGCGGGTGGCGCTGCTAGTTTACAAGTTAACTGGAATTTAGACTTTTTGTATCCAATTTCTAGACTTTTTTTTTACATGTTAAAGATCTTTTAGAACCCTTCTAATTTTTTCTACCAACTTCCACCTTATTATTATATTCTCTTAAGTATTCATCATTTAATCGCCATAATAGTTAGCAATAAACATAAAAATGACCAAATCACACGTAACGTAAATCAAAAACCCCCTTTCCAAAAAAAAAAAAAAAAAAAAAATGAAATATTTTATGTATAAATATGCATTCGTTTTTATGACACCTGGCCACGGACAAGGCATATTTATTATTAATATTTATGAAGTTATTTAACAATCTATGAGCTTTTTTATTTTATTTTTGAATCATGAATATATTTAAAACACATAGTCGGTTGTTTTATTAAGACATTATTATTATTTCTTTTTTTTTATTAATTATTTTCTATTTTTTTCTTAAATATTAAATATTTATAAGCTTATAAATTATTTTTATTCGAATTAAGATTAAAGAGAAATTTTGTTGGGTTCTTTAAACCAACCAGGGTTCCGTTAAGGGTTGTCCCAGCAAAAGAGATCCCAATTCAACATTTATGTCTCAATTCCGATTTCACATTAATATTTATTAAAAATGTATTAACGTTTCTGGAAAAATTCATTCCCCCATCTTTAGTCTTTCCTACATAAGGAATTTATTATTTATCTACCTACCTAATTATATTTAGAATTATTCCAATGGCATATGCATTTTTTGTTTTAGAACAAAATAATATTGTAGGAAGGAAAAATGACCAATATTTTTTCTGAGTTGATCCTTAAAAGGACCTTTGTTTTAATATAGCATCGCATTACTTTTGTTAATAAGAATATTAGCCCTGAAAAGGACTATTGGTTGTACAGTTACTTTTATATAATTTAGCCCTGATAAGGACTGTTTAAAAATATTGCTTTTGCTAATAATTAATTGTAACTATCACTTTTGCTAATAATAAAGCACAACACCTTTTGCTAATAATTAAATTGGCCATTTGGGTCAAAGGGAATAAATGAGACAATGAGAGAGGGCGACGCCACAAACCTAATGCGGAACGCCGCTAGGGCGCTCCAGTATATGTTGCTCCAACGATGACATATGGCAAAAGAGGGAGAGACTCCGAGCCGTCGACCTTTTATAGCCTCGGTTCAAAGCGGAGACGGAGAGGGGCGGAGCCCCTCTGAGAGCATCAAAGAGCGGACATGCCAGTTAGGTCTCTTTAAAAGGGCCCCAACCTGATCCGGATGTCAGTGCAAACCACAACGATCGCCAGACGGGTGTCCATGTGTCCATGCATTCACAAGTCGACGACAGAGGTCACTAGACGAGTACCCCTGTATCTGAAGACGACGACGGTGGAATCAGGCTGATTCCACATTACGACGGAATAATCGGCGAACAGACGGTTCTCCATTATTCAAAGACGACTACAAGCCCAGAGGGACAGAGGTCCGCCACTATCCAGGGAAATTGCCGGAGAAGACACCATCATCAGCTAAGTGCGCGTCGCGTTTTCTCTCGCAGTCTCATTATTCCCACGCAAGTACAATTATAGTGCCGCTTCTTTTATGTAAATATAGTTACTGTGCCGTTTTATTAACTTTTTATAAACTTCTAATTTGAATTAATTATTCATCAGTGTAAATAGACCTTTTTTTTATTTTATTAATTTTTATATGTAAATAAACTTTATTTTACATTTATTAATAAACCAACATTTAGAATTGTAAATATATTTTTCGCATTTTATTTTACAATTCCCTACAATATTCATTTCTTTCTTCCATTAATGATAAAGTCCGAAAAAAGTGGTGTAAAAAACGTAGAGTTCTAAAAAGACTTTAATTCATAAAAATGATTTTAAGCCGTAAAATAGACGTTAAGTTAAAAAAAATACGAGTCTGGGGAGGTATGCCCCCAGTGAGGGTCTGGGGGACAAAGCCCTCCAGCTAGCTACAAGTTCGAAGTGTAGCTAGTAAACAACTAAATCACTATTCATTTTATTTTTTTTTTATTAAGGTTGTTCGGATAGTACATCGTAAGTCATAATAGAATCTAAATTTTTTTTAAATAAAATTAAAAATTTGAATGCCAAAATTCCTTATTATAATTTAGTCGTGACCTATCATAGTTTATAATTGGATTAAGTTAATAATTTAATTACCAAAAATAATAAATGAATGACTTTCGACTTGAGCAGTTTTTGACGTAATATAGAACTGGCAACATTGCATTCATCAACTATCTATTTTAAATCTTAAACGCCTTAAATTTTATTTTATTTAATATATTACAATGTTTAATGCAAATCAGTTTAAACACAATGGACGATTTGCGAGAAAAAATATTGTAAAATTGAAAAAAAAAATGTAACTGACATAGAGATAAGACACTTATGTTATGCGACGTTGCCAGGCTGGTCTGACTCTCGAGAATTCATTATTTTTAAATATTGGCGACTGTCATTTTGGAGAATTTTTTGACTTTCTTGTTAAAATATCTTTAAAAGCGGTCGGCAGAAACTTTTGATTTTATTTTTAACATATTCCTCGGAAGTGAATTAATAAAATGTAAGTTTTTTTGTTTTTGTATCAGATGCACAGATGCCTATATAATTCAATATGTGTGCGTTTCGTCGTTATTCCCCATAGGCTACATGTTAAATTTCAATTTTTTAAAAATTAATTACACGATAACCCTGTGTCAGATCTGCTTCAAAATTTTATTTTATACGTATTTGATAGTGATTAATAACATATTAAAAAATTAGCTTTTAATCAGTTAAAGTGCTTTAATGTCCGAACAACCTTAATGATTATTTAATAAAAAAATATTATGAAAAAACATGAAAGCAGCTAAAAAACAAAAGCCTCCGTTTTTTCTACTATATATTGAGACGTTTCAGGAAAATTCTCCCATCCCCACAGCTCTAAACTTTCTTTTACCTTCGGCATTCGAAAGTTGTGTTCTGTGCTTGTTACTTCAGATTTTTTGTGTCGAGATATAATTAGTTTCCCGAAAGTACTGTACCTTCGAATTTCAAGATGTATAAGTATGAGAAAATATTTATATTTTGTTACCATGGCAACCATTTCTCCTATCTATCTTATGAAATACCAAAGTAAAGTGGTCTTCAGAAGATTTCAATGGCAAAATAAGAATGTAAATTTTAAAGAGCATTAATTTTTGAATTTTGATCAAAATCGTTGAGCATATTTTGAGAAAATCGAAACTGAAAAAGTACAGTGAGAGACAATATTAAGTCCCACCCATGCGTTTTCTACTTGTGATAATTTCATTGTTTTTTTGTTTTTTTTTTTAATATTATATATTTTTTAATGGAAACTTTCATGGTTCAAACGTAGAAAATTTCTAATAAAGATTTTCATTTTCTTATATACAAACAATGAAATAATCACTAGTAGGAAACGGATGGGTGGGACTTAATATTGTCCCTCACTGTACATCAGTAAAGTACTAGTACTCTTTGACCGATTTTAATCAAAAGCTCATTTTCACGCCTTAGGTGGTGTCTAACTTAAATATAAAATTTTAATCTCCTACCTCAATTTCTTCATGCTCAAAATTGAACACAGACAGACCATGTTGCGAAAAACACTTGAATTCAAGGGACCTCAAAACGTGTATATCCATCAAAATCTCGACATATAATTTTTGACATGAATTCAATACTTTCTCTATATATTAACTTATATAGAGGTAAGAGAAAGTAAAAAATTAGAATTTGCAATAGTTTCAGAATAAAAAATTTTTCGAAAATTGATTCAACTCCTCAAGTGTAAAGTTCTAAGCAAATAAACTTCTCTTCTAAAAATTTATTGTATTTTCAATTTTTTTTTTTTTTTTTTTTTTAAGATGTAAACACCAGAGATACAATCGAAATTTTCTTCCGAAGATACATATATATCACTTGAGAATTGAAGAAATAAAAACAAATAAAGGATTGCTGATGTCACCCCATTCGGAATGAATGAAACCAACGGCGTATATGGATTTTTTTTGAGAAGAAGGCGTGGTCAGAAGGGGGTCAAATAAATAAATGAATAAAAAAAAATTGGATTTGTTCTTCTTTTTCTTCTCCTCGCTCTTATATATAGGCTACATTCGCTTCATCTCATGGCATATCTCCAAAGAGAAGCAAAACGCCATTCTATTTTATTACAAATATATAGGAGAAAGAGGAGGAGGGGGATGGATGAGAAAAATAAATAAACGCTAGAGTTATATAATTTAAGAAAATATATCAAACTAAAATATATTTCCATTAAAATTGAATTAAAATAATAAATTTTTTTAAGAGTTATATGTACATTCAGTTGTTAGCACTCGAATGTGGAAGCGCAGGGGATAAATCTTTGCTTGATGGTTGAATTCCAGGATTAAGAAATTCTAAAGGATAAATGATAAAAAATTGAAGAAGAAAACAATTTTGTATCAAGGTATTATTTTTCTAAAGTTGAATCTTAAATATTGGCTGGTTGTTTATTAGAAAATCTGGTGTGTCTGGTCGCATAGCACACAACTTTCTTACTTTGGTAGGAGAAAGTCTACGCTTATCCCACCAGTTTTTTTTGTGTCGATATATGTTTAGTTTTCGCCGATATATTAAAATTCAAGATGTAAAATTTATTAGAGATAGGAAAATTTTTTATAATTTTGTTAGCATTTCTCCTATATTTCCTATGAAGTACAAGATTAAAGTGGGCTTCAAAAAATTTTCAAACAGTTTTGAAGAGAATCTTAAAAATAATTGATTTTTGAATTTTAATCGAATTCGTTTATTTATCCATCTTCAGTGGACAGGATCTTGTTGTCATATTCAATTGAATAAAGTACGCGCGCCTGGTTTATAGGCATTCAGAAATCTTATAGGTGCACTGGGATGCATAAGGGTCAGGCGGAGATGAGGCAAAAGGAGCGGAGATTCCCGCCTCTAGAAGGGCATTTCCCAATGCTAATTAATCAAAATATATTCCTTCTTAGAAGAATGAGAGTTTTAAATTTTTAAAAATATTTTCAAGAATACAATTGATATATTATAATATTTTATATATGAATGAAAAACGGTATTTTATTTTGAGGGTGGGGTGTGGTGGTTTTTTTTTATTTGATAACCAAGGAATAGTGATGATCGTAGAGGAATACAAAGTTTTGAATAAAGTTTTTTGAATCGAAATTAAAATGCAAATCCCCATAGGGGTTTAACATTGGCTCTATGGAAGGAAAAGCCAGAAAATGAATTTGAAAAATCTGAAATACATCAGTAAATTGAACTTCAAACGATTTCCACGAAAAATTTCACTGATATACTTTTTAAAGAGCATCTAAAAAATAATTGATTTATGAATTTTAATCAAAATCGTTAAAGCCAATTTTGTGAAAATAGAAAAAAATTGAAAAAGTATTCCAGTAAAGTACTAATACTTTTTGGCCGATTTTGTTCAAACACTTATTTTAACTGTGCGGTAGAGTGCCTAACTTAAATATAAAATTTCAACCTCGTAGCCCATTTTCTTCATGCTTAAAATCATTATACATTTGCGAAACCAACTTTTTTGAACTGAGGTGACCTTAAAACATCAAACATCGAATTTTTGGCATGAATTTTACATATATACGTAAAAGAAAATGACAAAACCAGTAGATGGGTGTAAAAGTTACAAGTTGATAATATTTATTTTTTTATAATATTAATCTTAAATGGCCTAAGGGCAAAAATAAAATGTTATTTTTGAAAGTCGAAAGCACTTTATTTATTTTTTTTTTTTTAGTTCCCTATAATTTATTAATATAAATTTAGATGAAAAAGAAAGAGACAGAAAACAAATATAGCCCGTGTTTGCAGGATACAAAGAATATCCATGAATGATTGCGTCATAAATCCTGGTCAAGTGAGCTTGCTCAATGGGTACCCGAAGAAGGGGTGAGTGGGCGATATATTTTGCCAAGGGAGATGGAGAATTAGATCTTGGCCAGGATATCTACATGTTTGTTTTTGTCACACGATATAAATAGAGAAACGACTTGTAGAAAGAGAAAGAGAGAGTTTTTTTTTTTTTTTTTTTTCTTTCTTTTTTTTATAATGGAAGATTTATTTAATATTATATATTCAAATTATATTGCTCAGGGGCCCACGTCTTGTGGGTACGTGGATGGCGACCACGAGCTACCCGAGCTGGGACAGGCAGCCCTTTTCTTTGTACTAGGGTATGTCTGTCTCTCCCTTGCTGTTTTCAACAAGCGTCAGACCGTGCGATGGGCCGGCCTGTTTATTTCTTCCGGTCGCAAAACGCACTCTAGAACTCTAGCCATGAAGATGGCCGCATAGTCGACCGAAACGTCGCTAAATAAATAAACAGCTGCTTGGCCTTTTATTTTTCTACTAAAAAATTATGAATCTAGAAGATTAACCTTAGTTTAAATA